>OX463227.1:2952500-3242237 GCA_949820135.1 Sylvilagus floridanus
TAATGGACTTTTTGGGGCAAAATATTCACATTTAAGTAACAGGGCCAGGGACAGCATCGTGGAAAAGCAGGTAAAGCCTCCCCCTGAGATGCCAGAATCCCATAGGGTGTCAATTTGTGTCCCCATTGCTCCACTTCTGGTCCCGCTCCCTGCTGATGGCCTAGGAAAAGTAGCAGAAGATGGCCCAAGTATTCGGGCCCCTGCCAGCCGTGTGGGAGACTTGGAAGAAGGTCCTGGCTCCTGGCTCCTGGCTTTGACCTGGCCCAGCACCAGTCATTGCCGTCTGGGTAGTGAACCAGAAAACATTTTTATCCTCATATTTATTTTGAAACAAAGAATGCTAAAGAAAGATACAAATATATAAGATATTTTTTCTGAGTTGTAGTTTTTTTATTCCTCTTTAATACTTTATGAATCTTCCAAGTTTTATATATGGTCATTATATGTGTAACAATTTCCTCACAAAGATAGAAATTGTTTAAAGCAAGATTCTGTATTTAGCATTTATTTTAAAACCGTTGAATTCTTTAAATTGTTCATTTAAGAGACAAAGAGACTGAGCTAGATAAAAAGTGCTTCCACCTTCTGGTTCACTTCCCAAAAGCCTCCAATGGCCCCAGGCTGGGGGTTGAAGCTGGGAGCCAAGAACGCAATTCAGGATTCTCCCACGGGTGGCAGAGGCCAGGTGTTTGAGACCCCACCACCGCTTCGTGCAGACGTCAGCAAGAGGCTGGAGTTGGGAGCTGGTCATTGAGCCCAGGCACTTTGATCATGGACGTGTGTGTCCTAATGGGCAGCTTACCGCTTGGCCAAATGCCTGCCCCTAAATACCACTGGATTTTTCAAGAAGCACTTTTACAGAATGTAAAATTAAATTATTTCAGGCTATGTATTAATAGACCTCAGAATCATAGATTTTCAACAAGTTCCTAGTAAGTATTACAGATATATCAAAAACTTGCAATTTTCCAAAACACAATAGCTCTAAATATATCTCTTTATTTTGAAATATGGCAATCAAATATCTAGAGAACTTGCCAAGCACCTAAATTTCCTTACATCAACTAGAGGCAAAATGGGAGAGGCTCACAGATTCAGGAGTCAGCCTGAGACCTTGCCCGTTGTGGTCAGCTGTGACCATTCCAGGCTCACACGTCTGCACCTGGCCAGGTCTGGCCTGGCCTGGCCTCCTCATGTAGAAACTCCAGGGACCACGGAGGTCACTGCATCCCCGGTGTCTGGACACGCACTCGTGATCCAGCGACTATTTGTTGAACAAAGGGGAACTCGGTTGTTTGGTTAGGAGAGGCCCCATCCATGTGACTACCTGGAAGAGAAGTGGGAGCCATGTGGGCATTCACTTGGTTCATGTTGTTCTGCACCGTGCTCCTGGGGTCCTGTGCAATTTCTAATTTCTGCACAAAAGTAATATTTGACAGAATCTGGAACTAAAAAACACATTGTCTGACCACAGGCCCCATTCTAGACCAATGTACTTATTCCTAGATTTCTGGAACTTTTGCTGTGTTACTTTAATATCCCCACATTTTAAGCTAAAAAGTCTTCCAGGATACAGATCTGCTCTGTATCCTGGTTGTCCCCTGCCCTCGCTTCTGGGATGTTTATTAAGGCTGCAGACATCTGGGCTGTACTCAGACTTCAACAGCCAGGGGGGCAAAACACACACAGTATGTCAGTATCCTAAGCATATCGCTCAAGCATTGCGTGGTGAATGCCCGTGTAGCTGCCACCCTGTTGACGGCATCAGAAGTACCAGCCGGTGAGAACAACACCTGCCTGCCCACAGTCATGCGTTCTTTCTCAAGTTCATCTCCTTCCCTCCACATCCATGGCATCACTGTTGAAAGTTGGTGTCGCTCTTTCTCTCCTGGGTTTTTAATATTTTCACACCATATGAGCCACATACGAACAACACTTAGTAATATTTGCAAATTTAAAATGATGTATAAACACTGTTGTATTTATTATTCTGCAACCTAGTTTTTCTGTGTTGATAGTTTTTTCCGATGCTGTATGAGATTCTGTTATACAAATATGCTTCAATTCTGTTTGTTTTTCTTTTGAAAAATAAGCATTGAAAATCAGCATTTTGCTTTAGGTTCTTTCTAGATTTGTTTTTATATAAAAATTGCTTCAGTGCAGGTTTTCAGGACCTGTCTCCTTGTGCACATTTGTGAGGATTTGGGGGACAGGTTTTCCAGGGGTACAATCCTTGGATCAGAGTGGCTGTTGTCTTTACCTTTGCCTGATGTGGCCAACTTGCCTTCCAAAATCGTCGAGCAGAATAGAAACGGTGCAACATTCACTCTAGCTCTTGGACATTTTAGCTTTTTGCTCCTCCAAAATGAGTTATTACCCAAGTCACAGCATTTGTGGTCTTCAGCGTCCGTTTTGATTACTCCTGGATTTGACCGCATTTCCGTGTTTCTTGGATGCTGGAGTTTCTCATTTGTTTTTCTTTTCTCCTTTGGAGATTCCTCTGTCTTCCCGTCGTAGTTCTCAGTACTCTGGATATTTGTCTTTGCGGTTCATACTCCCCCAAACAGCTTGTTGTTTATGTCTTCATTTTTCTCAATTCTTTTTATGTCTGTTGATGAATCGCTTTTAATTTTGAAGTTCCTGCTTTTGTCAATCATTATTTTTATGATTTGTGTTCCTAGATCCTAAAGATCTCCCAAATTTTCTTCTATGTCTTCTGAGCTTTCTCTTAATATTAAGAGAGAATCTTCCCATCTGAATTGATTTGTGTACAAGACACAAGGTAGGGAGGCAATTTCTTGTTCAAGATGAGAATCAATTGTTGAACTGCTTGTTCAAATGCATATGGTACATTTGTCGCATTTTAATTTCCACTGGTGGGTGAGTCTGATTGCTGATCTCCCTACTGCTACCTCATTGTCTTGGTAAACAAGAGCTTGAATAAATTCCTGATGTCAGGTAAAGAAAGCACCCTCCCCACCTTTTCTGCCTAAATGATCAAGGCTGGTTTGGCTGTTGGCTTTTCCATAAGGATTTCAGAGTCTCTCATCAGAAAGACCCTGCTGGGATTTCGGGTACAATTGCACAGAACTTTCAGCTGAATTTGGGGGGAATCGATGCTTTTTTAGTTATGCATCTATCTCAGGAGTAGGATATATAGTTTGGTCTTTTTAAATATTTTCAACAACATGTTCGTAATTTTCTGCATAATGATAATGAATAATTTTTATTAGGTTTAATACTGGTTACTCTGTAACTACCTGGTTGGTATCAAAACAGCATTTTCTAAGTAGCTGTTAGCTCCATGGAGGTGGTTGGTCTTTCATCCAACAAATTTCATCCAAAAACACTTAGCAACTTGTTTTCACATTTCCTTGGGTTTCCTCTGTCATTGGTAATAATACCTGTAAGTGTGACATCTTTATGTCTTTCACTTCAATAACTAAAATAGCTTATGTCTAGTACTACTCTGACTAATGACAGTGGACATCTGTGTGACATTTCTGATATGAAAAAAATACATCATAAGCTCATCGTTCTTATGAATACGTACATACATACATATATATACAACTCTTTCAAAAACTATCAAATTGCATATAATTGACACTTTAAAAAGCCATGAATAAGTTGAACTATTTGTTAAGATCCTCCCATATAATACATTCAGTGAGCATCCTAATGGATATAGAAGCTTAGTCTTTTTAGAAAACCCAGAAAAATCTTGGGCCAGCACCATGGCTCACTTGGTTAATCCTCCACCTATGGCACCGGCATCCAATATGGGTGCCGGTTCTAGTCCTGGCTGCTCCTCTTCCAGTCCAGCTCTCTGCTGTGGCCCAGGAAGGCAGTGGAGGATGGCCCAAGTGCTTGGGCCCTGCACCCGCATGGGAGACCAGGAGGAAGCACCTGGCTCCTGGCTTCAGATCGGCGCAGCTGATGCTGGCCTTTTAGAGGGTGAACCAGCAGAAGGAAGACCTTTCTCTCTGTCTCTCTGTCTCTCTCACTGTCTAACTCTCTCTCTTTGTGTAACTCTATCTGTCAAATAAATAAAAGTTAAAAATAAAATAAAACCAGAAACTCCTAGTATTGAATAGCCACTCTGCAGCTCAGCGCATTCGCCGCATGGTGACGATGCAGGCATTCTTGAGTCAGCTCATCGAGCAGAAGTCTGGCTTTCTAGGTCCTGGAAGCCTCTGTTCCCTCGGAACGTGTGTCACGGAGAGCACTCCGCGTTGGGCGTTGGGCGCTGGTCTGCTTTTGAGAGGCGGGTGTGTGTGTGTGTGTGTGTGTGTGTGAGTGCCCAGGGCAGCAAGCCCACCCAGGCCCTCTGGCCCCCGAGCGCGCAGGGTGGTGCGTGCACTGCGTGGCCAGGGGTTTCCCACCTGACTCCACTCCTGGGGACCCAAACACACCGCTCCCCCAACCACTGTCCTGGGAGGCAGAGCAACCACTGTGGTCTGGCAGCCCCTGCGTTTGCCTCGTGTTCTTTTTTTTAAAAAAATGTTTTATATTTATATAAGGGGAACAAATCTCATGTATACGGTTTTATTTTTAAGGTTTTATCTATTTATTTGAGAGGCAGAGTTTCAGAGAGAGGTGGAGACAGAGAGAATGATCTTCCGTC
Source organism: Sylvilagus floridanus (assembly GCA_949820135.1). Classification (NCBI taxonomy): domain Eukaryota; kingdom Metazoa; phylum Chordata; class Mammalia; order Lagomorpha; family Leporidae; genus Sylvilagus; species Sylvilagus floridanus. The sequence goes on from OX463227.1 coordinate 2,957,128, forward strand.
CATCCTCTGGTTCATTCTCCAAATGGCCACAACAGCCGGAGTTGGGCCTACCTGAAGCCAGGAGCCAGAAGGTCCTTCCAGGTCTCCCTCGTGGGTGCAGGGACCCAAGGACTTGGGCCATCCTCCACTGCTTTCTCAGGCATAGCAGAGAGCTGGATGGGAAGTGGAGCAGCCGGGACTCGAACTGGCACCCATACAGGATGCCAGCACAGCAGGCGGAGGATTAGCCCACTGCACCACAGCGCTGGCCCCCATGTGCGCAGTTCTAAGAACATGATGATCCGTCCCATGCTACCCTTCTCCCCTCCCTGCTCCCACTCTCCCTCCTCCTTCCCTTCCCAGTTTTCTTTTAATTTTATTATATATTTTATTTAGGATATACATTCCATATATTTCATTTATGCTATTACCCGTACCCATCCTCCCACCCATGTTCCAACTCTTCCTCTCCCTCCCTCTCATTTTTACAATGGTCTTTTTTTACTACACTTTATGATCATATAGTTAACACTACCCTAAGTAACAGAGTTTAACAAACACAATGAAGAGAAAATAAAACAAAACAAAATACTGTTCCTTAATGAAAAAGATGAGGGCTATAAACCACCGTTAATTGCCAAAATGTCTATTTTACTTCTGCGCCTTGTATTTTAGTTAACCTATTTGTTACCTCTGATCAGGGAAAACATATGGTATCTGTCTTTTTGGGATGGCTTGTTTCACTAAGTATAATGTTTCCAGTTGCATCCACCTTGTTGCAAAAGACACGATTTCATTCTTTTTTCTTATAGCTGTGTAGTACCCATATTGTATATATATGATAATTTCTTTATCCAGTCAACAGTTTTTGGACACCTAGGTTAATGCATATCTTAGCTATTGTGAATTGTGCAGCAATGAACACGGGGTACAGATAACTCTTTCATATGCTGAATTCTTTTTTTTGGGTAAATTCCCAGGAGTGGATGGCTGGGTTGTACGGTAGGTCTGTATCCAGATTACCGAGATCTCTCCATACTCTCTGCCACAGTGGCTGCACCAGTTTACACTGCAAAATACTAAGTGCGAGGATCAGTTCAGCAGCTCATTCCTAGCCTTTCGTGCCTAGAGGCATGAGACACTGCTGCGAGGGAGGCTTGGTGTGAGGGCAATGTCCCCGACGTCACGTGGGACATCAGCAGAGCTTGGACGAGACAGTGACCTCAACGCTGTGCGAATCTTCATGAAAGAAAAGATGAAGATGAGATCCATGGCAACTGGAGCCAATAACCAACTTTTAATTTTGACATCACCAGTCCAAATTCTTGAAAACTTATTATTTTTTGCTTTATTTAGTTGAAATGCAGGGGGAGAGAGAGGCAGAGGCAGAGAGAGAGAGAGAGAGAGAGAGAGAGAGAGAGAGTTTCCTATCTGCTGGTTCATGCTGCAAATGCCCACAGCAGGCAGGCGTTTGGGAGCAGGACAAAGGTGGGAACTCAGTCTGGGGCTCCCTGGCGGCGGCAGGGACTCAGCTTTGTGAGCCATCATGGCTGCCTCTCAGGGTGCGCATCCCCAGGGGCTGGAGTTGGGAAGGGAGCCAGGACTCTAACCCAGGCTCTCCAATATGGATACGGGCTCCCAGCCGGTCTCTTCACCATGAGGCCAAATTCCTCCCCCAAATCTATCCATTTTTATTTTTTTTTAAGATTTATTTATTTATTTGAAAGACAGAGAGGCAGAGAAAGAGAGAGAGAGCGAGAGAGAGATCTTCTATCTGCTAGTTCACTCCCCCCAAATGGCTGCAACAGCTGGAGCTGGGCTCCAAAGCCAGGCGCCAGGAGCTTCTTCTGGGTCTCCCGCATGGATGCAGAGGCCCGAGGACTTGGGCCATCTCCCACTGCTCTCCCAGGCCACAGCAGAGAGCTGGATCGGAAGTGGAGCAGCCAGGACTCGAACTGGTGCCCATGTGGGATGCCAGCACTGCAAGCTGCGGCTTGACCTGCTACCCCATACCATAGCGTTGGCCCCAAATATATCCCTTTTCCCTTAAAAGGGAAAACACTAAAGATACTTTCAGTTAGTTCTGAAAAGATGTTAGTTAACTGTTCAGAACCAACAATTTTCTAATAATTGGAGCAATTAAAGGGAATTACAAAGTGAAAGATGAAAGTCATGACTTTTGTACAACAAAAGCCAACACAACTAAAATACAAACAATGTGAAAAAATCCTGGAGAAATATTTGTGAAAAGTTATGGACGGGGGTCAAGATGTATGGCTTAGCACAGCAGTAGCTGAAAATAATTACAGACTGCAGCAAATGGGCAGAGAAAAGGCGAGCATTTCACATAAAGAAACTGGGGGGACCTTCCCATGCTGCTGAGAGCCAAACATAAGGACACTCTTATCAGACCCATAATTTGGAAAAGTGATTAAATTTGCTGGAATTGAAATACGAGTGGATGAAAACAGCAATGTACTATTACCTGAGCTGTGTGAAAACCAGCCAATGCTGCTTGGAGTATGCAGTAGAGTGCTGGAGAGGTCTCCAGGAGGTAAGTGTGCTAAACCCACAGCCGTATCGCAAGTTGGAATAAGACTTTTCTGCCCACGAGGCTAGGACTCTCAGTATTGGAAAGCCATCATAGATAAAAGAGCCCAAAATGATTACAAAACAGATGCAGTCGTGGTGCACACCCCTGAGCCAAAGCCCAGGGGACTGTTGTCCAGAGGCCAGCATGAACTGGGCTGGGTGTCTGCCCCAGGGTGCTAAGCACCCAGACCTGAGTCCTTCCCCCGCGGCCCTGTGTGGGTGTCCACTGTGAACAAGACAGAAACGCCTCAGTGAGTTTTGAGTTCAAGCTTCAGAAAAAAATTAAATCTGCATGAAAACTTCATAACAATCGTTCGATGCTTTTTAATGACATAAATGTGTGTAAGACCCTTATCTTACAGAGATATTAGTATCAGCAGTATTCATATCACAAACAAAATGAACATAGTATTGCTCTATAAGAATTAGGCAAATTTAAGATTTCCTGTAAACAATACTACTGTAAAATGGATCTATGCCAAAAATATGCAGTGAAACTAATGTATTCTGCCATTTTTCTGAGAAATTTTAAAACTGTTGTAAAAATATCCCTTCCCAGTAGATGATCCATTACCCTCAGTTTTCCCCAACAGGCATTACGAGGAGGGGATCAGTCACCATCCAAAGTCGCAATGGGGCCGTGCCTGGGTTTTCCACACATCCCCACTGGCCTCTGCGCGGGTGAACGCAGGCCGAGTGGCCTGTTCCTTTTGTCAGCGTCCTACATGGGCGATGCATTTAAATGAAAATAAAGGGCCTCTGCTTTTTGATCTTTAAAATGAGGATAATGATACCACTTACTAGAACCCGTTGAAGATTCAGGAGGGTACAGAACACTGGAGAGCGAATCTTTCTGTTTAATTCGCTCTTTGATTGACACCGAGTGAACAGTCTGCATGAGGATGCCCACTGCTCCTGGTCTGGTCTCACAGGGAACGTGACGAGAGTGGAGCTAATCTCAAGTGGGCAGGGTGTGCATGTCCTCACTGCACACGGAACCCGTGGATCCATCTTACAGGTTGAGAAACTGAGGCACTAACACCACAGAAGATAACACAGAACTCTCCTAGCGCTATCGTTCCACGGCTCTGTAGACAGAAATGCAGGCAATGCCTGAGGGATACATCACGGGCAAGTATAAGGCCCACTTTCACCATGGCAGAAATTTGAACTAAAGATGGGGTAGAATCCAAATAAGGACGGGGCTCAATGGTCAGTGTAGGACAGACGCTGTGTTTCTCAGTCATGGTAAATGCACCACGTTAACCACAGGGAAAGATGCCAGTGGACACTTGGGAAGCATGGGTGACATGTCTGCAACTCTTCTGTATACCTAAGATTATTTCAAAATGAAAGGGTTTTAAAAGTGACATATCTGGGAACATTTATACAACCACTGCAGTGGTGCCCAGGGTAGTAATTAGTACAGAGTAGGCTATAATGCAGGCAGCTGAGATGCGGAGCAGGGAACAGGCACTTGGTTAAGCGGTTAAGACAGTGATTGACATTGCAAAAATTAAAAGAAAAGTAAGGGAAGGAGGAGGAGGGAGGGTGGGAGTGAGTGGAGGAGGGAGGGTAGAGCGGGAAGTATCATTATGCTCTTAAAACTGTATATATGAAAGATGTGAAATTTGTTCCCTTTCTATAAATAAAATAAAAAAGACACAAGTGGAAGTCCGCATCCCCTATCGGAGGTGCCTGGGTTCGAATCCTGCTCTGCCCCGACGCAGCTCCTTGCTAATGCAGATCTGAGGAGGCAGCAGTGGATGGTGGCTTGCGTTCCTGCCACCCACGTGGGACACTAGAGTCTCCCCTGTTGCAGGCCTTGGGGGAGTGAATCAGTGGATGGGAGATCTGACTGGCTGTGTATGTCTCTCTCTGTCTCTCTGCCTTCCAAATAAATGATTTTTTAAAGACATGGAACAAGTGCTACGTGTGCACTGTGGTCCGCAGTTCCTTGGGAAAACCCAGCCCCCAGGGTCTCAAACAACTTTATAGCAACACCTTTCCCTGGGAAAAGACGAGGACTCAGCGGTGGGAGCATGAACTGAGCAAGGGCTGCCCACTCACGGGGAACCATGTCGTTTATCCTGGCCTAACCCAAGCAGATAGGGCCGAGCATCCCTTTCTGTTCCGAACTTGAAACCTGCTCCAGGAGCATCAGGAGGTGTCTGGAGGTGGGAGCAGGCATGGTGGGCACAGGTGGCAAAGGCTCACCCCCAGGAGAGCTCCTGTCCCAGGAGTCATCCTGCCTCCTGACAGCAAACCTTCGGCCAGGACTGGAGTCTGGTCTGCGGGGTCCTCACTGTCAGATGCATTTTCTCAGGAGTAGTTGTGAAAAGAGCCATCAGTCACCAGAGGCCAACTGCAGGGCTCCTGCCGTGTGGGCAGCCCTCCCTGACCCTAACGGGAGTGGGTGGCTCCGGGGTGGCGTGGCGTGGCGAGGAGCCGGGCTCCTCCACTCCCAGGCGGGTTGCTCCACTTTGTGCTTCAGTAGTCATCCAGAAGTGGGCTAGACAGCAGGGCCCTGTCTGCATAATTGCCCGTGTGGGCATGGAGGGACGTTGTGGCCAGAGCAGACTGGAGGCAGGGAGGGAGCTGGCGGCACCAGGGCCTCCAGGGGCCCATTCGAGCTGAGTTAGGAGTCAGCACGGATTTCGACGGCAGACAGACCAGCTCAGTTCAGGTTGTGCCGCTTGGTGCCCTGAGTGTGAGTCTGATCTTGTCCGAGACCACCATAAATCCTACCTGTGAGATCAGCGCGACGGTGAAATGGGATTAGGACTACCGAGCATCGGGGCACCCAGTCCACGGCTGTGACTGGGAGGGTTGCGTGACCTGAACCAAAGCGCCAGGCCTGGTCTAACTCCTGCTCTTCTTTCACACCTAACTGCCGGTGTTGAAAGGCATCTTGCATTTTACTGTTTCCATAAATCATCGGCGCAAAGACCTGCAGGAGGATTGAAGTTGAATCTTCGGGAAAACTCTTCTGCTTAGTTTCTGACCTTGTATTTTGCACTCAGGCTTTGCAGAGTTTTTCCAGAAAGTAGTCGGGGGCCAGCGTTGTGCAGCGGCCTGGGTCACGCCTGTGACACAGGCGTCCCGTATCAGTATCAGCTCCCTGATGATGTGCCTGGGAAAGCGGCAGATGATGGCCCTGACCACCCATGTAGGAGACCTGGTTGGGGTTCCAGGCTCCTGACTTCAGCCTGGCCCAGCCCCAGCTGTTGCTGGCATTTGAGGAGTGAGCCAGCAGAATCAGGTTCTCTCTCTTTCTCCATTTCAAATAAATAAAACTAATAAGTAAAAATGTTTTTAAAAATTGTGCCTGAGACCTACAGCATGATGTTTCATTATATGAGTGTGTGTGTGTATATATATATATATATATATATATATATGCACGTACATACATATGTGATTGACTACCACTGTTGAGCTAATTAGCATATCAGTCTCACATAGTTATCTTTGTGTGTGGTGAGCACATTTAAGATTCACTCACTTAGTGAATCTCAAGTACCCAGGACAAGTTCTACTAGAATAGTCACCACTCCATATGACATCTCCCCACTCAATCACCCACGTAACTGGAATGGGGAACTTTTAAGCAACATGTCCATGAACACCCTCCCCAGCCCCGACAACCACATTCCACTCTGTGCTCCTGTGATCAGCTCTGTGAGAGTCCGCATGTAGGTGAAATCAGATGCCATTCACCATCCTGGGCCTGCCTTCCCCCTAGCCTGTGTCCTGCAAGCTCACCCACATTGTCTCGACGTGGATCCCTTCTTTTCTGAGGCTGAATAATAGTCGTGTGGCGCACACACACATACCTCACTTTGCTTATCCATCATCTATCCTGGGTGCTTATGCTAATGTCCTATCTGGGTTACTGTGGATGGAACTGTAATCAACGTGGCGATGCAAGTGTCTCTTCAAGACACTGATTTCATTCCTTTTGGCTATTTACCCAACAGTGGGATTGCTGGGGCCTATAGCAGTTCTGCTTTCCATTTTTGAGGACCCTCTGTACTGTTTTCTGTAGCGGCTGTGCTGTGCATCCCCGAGCAGTGGGCAATGCCTCCGTTTTCTCCACACCCTTTCTTCACTGGTCCCCTTTGTCTCTGTGCCGTTCCAACTGGGTGATGACTCAGTGTCGTTTTGGCTTGCACTTCCCTGAGTTTAGTGATGCAAAGCATTTATCATACATCTGTTGGCCATTTGCATGTCTTCTTTTAGGAAATTCTGTCCAGATTCATTGTCCATGTTTAAATTATTTGTTTTATTTTATTTATTTGAGAGGTAGAGTTACATAGAGGGAGGGAGGGAGGGAGGGAGGGAGGGAGGGAGGAAGGGAGAGAGAGAGAGAGAGAGAGAGAGAGAGGTCTTTCATCCACTGGTTCACTCCCCAAATGGTCACAACGACCAGAACTAGGCCAGTCTGAAGCCAGGAGCCAGGAGCTTCTTCCAGTTCTCCCACGTGGATGCAGGAGCCCGAACACTTGGGTCGTCTTCCATTGCTGTCCCAGGGCTTAGCAGAGAACTGGATTAAAAGAGGAGCAGCAGGGACACAAACTGATGCCCATATGGGATGCCTGTGTCGCAGGCGGAGACCCAGCCTGCAATGCCACAGCGCCAGCCCCAAATTATGTATTTTGTTGCTACTGAGTTGGTCGAGTTCCTTTTGTAGTTTGGATAGGAACCACTTATCAGATATACATTTCATAATTATGTTCTCTGAGTCTGTGGGTTGCTTCCTTTGCGGCGCATAAGCTTCTGAAGTTGACGCAATCCCTTGTGTCTATTTTTGCTTTTGTTGCCTGTAGTTTCGGAGTCACATCCAAGAAGTCATCATCAAGACCAGTTTTAACGAGACATTTCCTCTGTTTCCTTCCATAGTTTTAGTTTCAGGTCGTTTGTTTAAGGGTTTAGCCCATTTTCAGTTGATTTTTGCAAGTGGTATGCGATGTGTCTGACTTCATTCTTCTGTCTGTGAATATCCAATTTTCACAGAACTGGTTTCTGAAGACCCTGAGCCTCCATTCTGTGTCCTCCTTGTTGAAGACTGACTATCAGAGTGTGCATTTATTCCTGGGCTCTGGGTTCTGCTCCGTCTGTCGACAGGTCTGTTCTTATGGCAGTGTCACACTTTGATGATGGTTGCACAGGGTGATGCCTCCAGTTTTGGTCCTGTTGTTCAAGATTGCTTGTGACTATCTAGTCATTTGAAATTCCATGTGAGTTTTAGGATTTTTTCTATTCCTGTGAAAAATGCCACTGGCATTTTGACAGAGGTCTCATTGAACTCGTGGATCACTTTAGGTGACAGGAACATTATGACAATATTAATTCTTCCAGTCCATGAACATAGCATGTCTTTCCATTTCTTTGGGTCCTCTTCAGTGTCTTTCACCAATATTTTACAGTTTTCACTGTATAGGGTAAGCTGTGGCATAGTGGGAAAAGCTGCCACCTGCAGTGCTGGCATCCCATGTGAGCTCAGTTTGATTCCTGGCTGCTCCACTTCAGATACAGCTCTCTGCCAATGCACCTGGGGAAGCAGAAGAAGATGGCCACCCAAGTCCTTGGGCCCCTGCACCCATATGGGAGACCTAGAAGAAGTTCCTGGCTCCTGGTCCAGCATGCTGGCCATCTGGGGAGTGAACCAATGGATGAAAGACCTCTGTCTCTCTCTGCCTCTCTGTAACTCTGCCTTTCAAATAAATAAATAAATCTTTAAAAAACGTTTTCACTGTACATATCTTTCACCTCCTTGGTTAAATGTAATCCTAAGGTTTTTTTTTTTTCCATATTGCAAATTGTTTTGTTTTCTTAATTTATTTTTTGAGTAGTTTTCTGTTAATGTGCAGAAATACAACATATTTTTATGTTAATTTTGCATATGTAATTTGACTGAATTCCTTAATTCATTCTAACTTGTGTGTATGTCTGTGTATATGGTGTCTTTAGGGTTTTCTATGTACAAGATCATGCTATACATAAACAGAAACAATTTTGCTTCTTTCCAATTTGTATGATTTTTATTCCTTTTTTTCCTAGACGTTTGACTTCTTTTTTTTTAAAGATTTATTTGTTTACTTGAAAGTCAGAGTTACACAGATGAGAGGCAGAGAGAGAAAGAGAGAGAGAGAGAGGTCTTCCATCCGCTGGTTCACTCCTCAGTTGGCCACAATGGCTGGAGCTGCACCTATCTGAAGCCAGGAACCAGGAGCTTTTTCCTGGTCTTCTATGCAGGTGCAGGGGTCCAAGGACTTGGGCCATCTTCTGCTTTCCCAGGCCATAGCAGAGAGCTGGATTGGAAGTGGAGCAGCTGGGATTCAAACTGGCGCCCGTGTGGGATGCCGGCACTGCAGGCTGTGGCTTTACCTGCTATGCCACAGCACCAGCCCCATGGCTTCTTCTTTTTTTTTTTTTAAAAAAAGATGTATTTATTTATCTGAAAGGCAGAGCTATACAGAGAAGGAGAGACACACAGAGAGAGAGGTCTTGCATTCGCTGGTTCACTCCCACTTGGCTGCAACCACTGGAGCTACACCGATCTGAAGACCATTTAAATATTTTCTGATCTGTGGAGGATTCCTGCAGGCCCCCATCTCATGTTTTTATGAGCTAAATATCTTTATTTCTTGGTTTAAAAAACCTTTCCTTTGGTTTTTGGTGCTCCATAGGTTCACCGAGTAAGCAACCTGTGCCTGTCGGCTTCGTGAGTCAACTGGCCTGGGCCACACAGCGCCTGCTGTGGGGTGAGGTTAATGCTCAATATTAAAACATGAGTGAGTAGACTGAGGAGAGCAGAGTACGCTCCATGACCAGCTGAAGCCCTGAGTGGAACAAAAGATGGACCCTCCCCCAAATGAGAGAGAATTCTCCTAACTGGTGGCCTTTGAACCGGGGCTTTGGCTCTTCCTGGCCCCATTTAAACTTCCAGCCTTCAGACCAAACTGGGATGTAGTTCCTGCAGGATTGGGACTTGCCAGTCTCATAACCCAGCAGCCAATTCCCGGTAGCAAATCTCAGTCCACAGCTATTGTCTGTCTGTCTGTCTATGTCTGTATCTCTCTCTCTCTGTGTCTGCATCTGAACCATTCTCTCTCTATCTGCTGTGTCTGTCTGTGTCTATCAGTCTGTCTGTCTGATCTCTCACTGGTTCTGCTTCTCTGGCAGTCCCTGACACAGAGCCCAAGGGTGGATTTCGTGCCACTCAGAACACTCACGTTTTGCCAGTCAGGGTTCTTAGTCTTCATGGTCCTGAAAATCCTCTACCACCGTCTCTCCCCGTCTTCTTATTGATGTCTTTCTCTTTATTTCTCCCTCAGATTCTCTGATTAAGAATACACCCGATGTCTCCCTCTGAAATCCATGTCTCAACTTCCTCTGGTTCCTTCGGGGCTGTCCTCAGTTTACCTTCCTGCCCGCGAATTCTCTCATGAATGTCACCCGATGTGGTGTTTATTTCAGTTCTCTGCATTTTTGTTTTTAGAAGTGATTCTTTGATTCTTTCTCAAATCTGCTTCTCCTTTGCATTATAATGTTTCGTTCTTTGTGATTTTGAATCCTTTCTGAGAGGCAGAAACATCTACAGACGTGTTGCTTGCTGTAACTTCTGAAACCTGGGGAGCCCTCATCACTGCATGTAAGTGCAGATCTCTCTCTCTTGTGTGTGCTGTCGTTTCACCCCATCTTTCCCAGTGGGAAGTGTGCAGGGCTTAGATCCCTCTGCAGGAGTTCCCTCCTGTTCCTGGCAGCTGTCCTGGGCTGTCAGCTCCCCGAGCCCCAGTGTGTGGTTCCTACCTCACACAGGCAGGGAATGTTTAGGTTCCAGCCCCAGGCTGGGTGCAGAAGACAGACCAGGGAGGGACGCTCCTTTGCCGTGCATGGATCCCTCAAGCCTCCTTTTTCCATGGGGAGGCCACCCTTCAGGCATCCTGGCTCTATGTGGCCAGCTCATTCCATCTCCCCACCTCGCCTGGAACCCAATCTCATGCCCTATCCATAAGTAAGAATTAAATATTGATCAGGCACGCGGATGTTGCATGTTGGATCTTGTGGTAATCATAAATCCAGGTACTGCTATGGACAAAAGAGCAGCTTTGCCTGCCTGGCCAGATTGTCACCTTGTGGCCCACATGTGCCAGAACTTTTTTATGCACGGCACCTTCTTGACTCCAGTGACAGCTTGGTGCAGGAAGAAGAGGTGGTGGGCTATGTGGGGAATGAGAAGGTGGCATTATATCTTCTGAGACAGGAGAACAGTTTAATTTTCTCCTGTCAAACAACTGGGTGTTTTAATCATCCCAGCCTTTTAAAGTCGGAGACTTTTGAGTTTCCTTACATCTTTGACATGATTTCTCTTTGCAATTCCACCCACTCCTGATGAGAATAATAATGTGCTAATTCTCTGTTCTTCTGCTGCACTCTGTATTCAGGAAACTCCACACGCGCCGATTATCCTCACTACACCTTTGCGTGCCGTGGTCGCCGCTTTGTTAGTGCAAAAGTCTGTTTTTTGGAATGTGGAGACAGTGCATCCATCCCAACTGCCACAAAACAGAATCAGAGTAGACCACGAGTGACAAGTTCACCCAGCAGGAAGACAGGAAGTGTCCTTCCGCTAATCCAAGCACAGGCGGCTGTTCTGATTCAAAGCCACAAGCAAGGCGAGTTGATTCGCATCCCAGGCGTTCTCTAGGGAAGGAGTTTCCTAGGGATGGTTCCTCTGTGTCTCCGGCCCAGGTGGGGCAGGGTAGCATGTTCTCCCCGTGATGACAGCAGGATGTACCAGGATCACCATATCAGGAAACATGATGGGGAGCCCAGAGGGTGCATGGTACTGGCTGACAATGCGCTGGGCGTGTGAGGGCATGGCTGGCACCGTTCAGACTCCTCTGAGAATGTTTGGAATTTGAAAAGGTGGTAGTTAATTGTCCACTGACATCCCAGAAAAGTCACAGGGAACAGAGGCTAAGAACCAGGCGATGGTCCCGACCTTTCAAAAGGGACTGGCGGAAGGGGGTAGGGCCCCAACCCTGGAGAGACCAGCTATACCAGCATAGAGTGACCAGCAGACCAATGGTGCCAACCAGGCCCAGGCAGGTGCCCGGGGTTGTGCTGATGGGACAGAGCTGCACAGAGAATCGGAGATGGGGCTGAAGGGCCAGGAAGAAGATTCATGGCCACTGCCACTCTGAGGAGCTTTGGATTTGAGGGAGGGCACGAGGTTGCTAGTTTCAGCCTCATCCAATGTTTCTCTTTGGAAACCTGCACAATGTAAAGATCGTACCCTCAGCAGTGGACTTTGCTCTGGTTACTGCTCTCGTTGGGGACGAGCTGATCCAGATCAGAGTTGATGGGGGTCACAGAGAGGACCTGGGCTTGTCTGCAGGCTGAGCAGGCACACGGGACTGCCTGGTGTCTGTCTCCCCCACTGGGTGCCCGGATGGGAGGGGCTGCTGTCATACCTCTGACACCAGGGGGAAGGGTGAGGTTTCCTTTGCTGATGATTCTAGAAGTTAGCATGTCCACACAGCCAGACCACCCTCCACCCAGAGGGTTATGGCTTCCTGGTACATCATCAGGTGCCTTGTGGACAGATGGAAAGCGTATGAAGACCGCCAGGCTCTCGTTTCGAGTTAGGGTGAACCATGCAAGCCCAGGGAGAGCACAGCCACGAAACACGAAACACGAAACACGAAACACGAAACACGGCAGAGGACAGGTGCTTCCTCGGAGAGCTGAGTGGCCCAGCTCAGCGCACCGTTTCCCTCGAGCTTCCTGATTGTCTCGGCAAAAACCAAAACAGGAGGAGCTCACTCGTTCCCAGGATGAGGGTTCTTGCTGTGGTCCATCCTGGCCCACTCCAGCTGACACAGGTGTAATGTTCTAATAAGAGAACACTGCCGATGTTCCCCACCAAAATCAGAAACAATCACTCTGAGAGCATCACGGGGAAGGATCTGAACAAAATCATAAAAAACCACAGAGCCATCTTTATCTGGCCACTTCCGAACCTTGGATTCTGGTATCAGATGGGAACACAACATACTGAGTTTTCTGGGGCTGATGCCACGGCACAGAGGCTTAAGCCTCCGTACTCGGCTTCTGATCTCAAAGACACACTTAAATTTTGATGCATAAATGATGAATTCTGGAGATTTGCTGCCATTCTTTTAAAACAGCTGTTGGGCTTTCTCTTTGTAACACTGCTGTGCATTGCGGCCTTGCACTCACCTCCCCGTTCGGCTGTCACTCACACGAAGCCCCTCTGCTTCCCTCCGCCCACCCCACCTCTTCCCGATTCCTCAACGTGCAGGCAAGCTCCCTCCTCAGGGCCTTTGTTCTGGATGCTTCTGCCTGCCATCTCTTCTCTGCACTGGCACAGGCCCCTCGTTGTCTGCAGCTGTGGATTTCTCAGAAGGCTGTCTTGGCCTCCTCCTGCACCCCAGCCCTCCATGGCTGGCCTCCATGGCTGGCCTCCGTGGCACTCAGCACTGCACGGCATGCTGTGTATCTGACTCGGGTCTGCACTACGCTCCTTGCAGCACCTTCAGCATCCACAGGGCCGTGGTTCCCTCCTCGGGGCCACAGCACGGGGACAAGGGTGGGCTCCAGGGGCTCTGGGCCACTGCAGTGCTCTGCTTCTTGACCTGGGGATGGGGGCTCCACACTGTTGGCCTTTTTTAAATTGTACGTGTGCTGGCATTTGTGCATACTGTTATGGCTCAGGATGACACGGAGAGCACTGAGATCCCAGTGAGGGGCTTATCTGGCACGGGAAACTGGGCTACGGGACAACCTCAGAGAGAGCGAGTTTTTGAGGTCGGCCTCGTAGGGCAGCTGAGCTGTTGGCAGACACCAGGCGTGATGCCGAGCGCAGCGATGGGACTATTATCCCTTACCTGTGTTTGCTCGGTCTCAACATTTCCCACCACTTTTAATACCCAGTCTGGAGTTTGTGGGTTTTTTTCCCCATTCCCCCTGCCCCCATCTTCTTTTGATTGAACTGCATCTTCCAGCCACTTTTCAGGGAAGATACTGGACAGCATGCTTCTTAGAGATATTTGCATATTTGTATATGCATAAGTCAGTGACTGCATAGATCATTCTTATGCTGAAACAATAGAAGTGACCCCATTGTTTTCCACCTGGAAGTGTTACCCAGAAGTCTGAGGCTGGTCTTTTTTTTTTAAGATTTATTTTTTTATTTGAAAGTCAGAGAGAGAGGGAGAGACAGAGAGAGATCTTCCATCTGCTGGTTCACTCCCCAAATGGCCACCATGGCCAGGACTGAGCCAGACCAAAGCCAGGAGCTTCTTCTGGGTCTCTCACATGGGTGCAGGGGCCCAAGGACTTGGGCCATCTTCTGCTGCTTTCCCAGGTACATTAGCAAGGAGCTGGATGGGAAGTGGAGCAGCCGGGGCTTGAGCCGGTGTCCATATGGGATGCCGGGTTTTTAGGGGGTGGCTTTACCCACTGTACCACAGTGTTGACCATACCCAGCATTTTTTTAAGAACAATTGATTTATTTATTTGAAAGAACTACAGAGACACAGGGAAGAACAGAGAGAGATCTTCCATCTGCTGGTTTACTCCCCAAATGGCTGGGCCAGGCCAAAGTCAGGAGCCAGGGGCTTCATCCGGGTCTCTCACGTGGGTGCAGGGGCCCAAGCACATGGGCCATCATCTGCTGCTTTCCCAGGTGCATTAGCAGATGTGGATCGGAAGTGGAGCAGCTGAGACTCAATCAGTGCCCCCATATGGGATTCTGGCACTGCAAACAGCGGCTTAACCCACTGCGTCACAGCGCTGGCCTCCAAGGCTGGTCTGCTTTTTCCCTTTAAATAACCTAGGTGGCTTTTTCTCCTTTTAGTACTCCACACCTACTGTAGTTATTTGGTAGCAAATAGGTAGAAGGATGGATTTTCAATACGGTTCCTACCTGTTCCATTTGTTTAAACGGCTCACTTCCCAGGTGACTGCTACTCTAGGCCTTGCTGAACATATGGCTTTCAATGCCCAAGTCTTGTCTCAATTACAGTTCCCCTGAACACCATGATCCCCGAGTCTTTGCATCCCTGTGGTTGGGCCCCAAGGCCACCTATCTGGGTGCCCAAAATTGGTGAGTTTTGGGTTTGCTGCCCCTCAGTGGTAGCAACAGGGAGTGTTCATTTATGATTTTTTTTAAAGATTTATTTATTTATTTGAAAGACAGAGTTACAGAGAGGCAGAGGCAGAGAGAGAGAGAGAAAGAGACAGAGATAGAGAGACAGAGAGAGGTCTTCCATCCGCTGATTCACTCCCCAAATGGCTGCAATGGGTGAAGCTGGGCCAATTGGAAGCCAGGAGCCGTGAGCTTCTCCCAGGTCTCCCACACAGGTGCAAGGGCCTTACGACTTGGACCATCATCAGTTCTTTCCCAGGCCATAGCAGGGAGCTGGATTGGAAGTGGAGCAGCCAGGATTCGAGTCGGTGCCCATAGGGGATGCTGGCACTGCAGACAGCAGCTTCACCTGCTACTCCACAGTGCCGGCCCCTTATGATTTTAATATTGTGTCTAAATATCTCACTACCCAGTCCTTTCTAAAACAGGTTTCCACTTCTCCATATGGGAGAAGATGTTCCAAGTGATTTATCCAAATACTTCTATACTTTTATGTTTTCTTCTCATCTCTTCACAAGTTGGAGGATAAAATTGGTTGTATAAAAGCCTTTGCTATATCTTTGGGATTTTTCTGTCTGAAGGTTGTCACTGCATTTCACTTGGGTGTAAAAATCGAGTTTCACTGGAAACCTTTCCGTGCACACCTTGTCTCCCACTCTTTAATCAGCTTCATTCCAGATGAAGAGTTCCTGGGCCACAGGAAGTGCGTGGCTCTCACGTGACACGAGTTAGCTGAGAGAGGAGACTGTCGGTCCTGAGGAGTCAGGGGCCTGCTCTCACCCCGTGGTTGTCTCACTCGGCACAGAACGCGTGTCCACCTGTTGTGAGCCTTGGGCGTAGCATTCCCTGCTCTCCCTGCACCTTCCGGAATCTCCTCTGCGCTCTGGACGGCATAAAGTGCACTTGTGCATTAAAAATGTCGGCCTGAGAACATGGCTCCGGAGCGCCAGCCCAGCTCTCCCGTGGCTGTGCAGTCGTTCTCACAATGGTGAGAAGGCGATGACGGCTAGACTGGAATGGCAGACAGAGTCGCTCTCTTCCAACCATCACGCTCATCAACAGGCATGTGCTTTCTCGCGAGCTCCCCCAGCTCAGTGGACCCTTGGTGTGCACTGTAGTGGCTGTGCCGGGTGGCGCATCAGGAGCTGACTGGGCATGTCCCCTCCATGGCGGCGCTAGGCTTAAGGTCCCCCAGTCTTGATTTGCATCCTATGCTATTGCACACTCTCGAAGCATCGGTGTGGGGGCCCGAGTTGACCTCAGCAGGAAGTGGGGCATGGGGTTGGCAGCACTTACGGGGTTTTCAGACATTCTGCAAGGGACAAGTTCTCATGGAGGGGCTGACCGTGCACCAGGAGCGCTCCTGCCGGCTGCCCTCCATCTGCAGCACCATGCCCCGCATGGTGTGTGTGTGTGTGTTGGCAGTGGGGGAGTCTCTCTCAGATGGTTGGATTTTTTTCCCGTTTTTCTACTGAAGACCAAGGCCTCATTGTCTTCCTGAGAAATAATGAACTAAACCTCCTTCTCCGTTCCCGTCGCCCTCTCCTCTTGTTTTCAGACTGGCAGCGGTCTCAGCACTGCAGGCTGAAGCAGGTGGACGACATCAAACGCCTTCTGTTCTCTTGGGAAATGTGAACGTTTTGTTGCATTAGATAAACAGATTAGCATTATTCCTCGCAAGGAATCGAGTGATTGGACAAGAAGGCCAATGGCTCATCCATCCCTACAAATAACGTCTGGTTTCCTGCTCATTAGCCACAGTGCTGGGGGTGGGGGAATCTGACTGTGGGGTGTGGCCTCACTCAGCCCCTGGGAAACCAGCGGGGAGCGGCCACTCACCACCGACACTTTTCCTGGGCTGCAGGTACTTTGGATCTGGTTATCCAACTTCAAGGACCCCTCCCCAGATTCCAACTCCTTTCTAGGGAGGAAGTCAGAGCCTCTGGGGGGCGCACCTGTATGCCGCTGCCCAGTGTCGGGGTGGGGGACTCTGCTGTCTGTCTGGCCTGAGCTCCCGAGGGAGCATCTCCACACCCAGTGAGTCAACCTGCTCCAAGCTTGCGAACGTGGCTGAGAGGAGGAGGGTGGCCTCCAGACTTGGAGGGTCCCCCTGTTCCTGTGTCCTGAAGCACACGTGGCCCCTGCTGCTGGTGGCTTCTTCGTTGGTCTGGAGCACACTGGGCTCCTCCGGCAGCTACAGTCTGGTCCGACAAGAAGTGGAGAACTTTTCCCAAAAGGGATTGTAGCCTGGCTCCCGTTGTAGGCGTCGGTTCTTGTAAGATGCAGGGCTGCAGGTCAGTTCAGTGAGCAAGGCCTCCCAGAGTGTGTCTGCGTCGTCCTGCACCCTTGGGTGTCCAGGGAAGCTGGGGATCCATGCAGGGTGGGATTTAGCCAGGGGCACTCCCTGCTGGCTCCAGCCATGACCATGCTGGCTTGGTACTCATCTATCAGCACGTGCAGAACCAGAGTGGCTGCAGGGTGCCGGCCCTCCTCCTCTCATCCACGCTCAGCACCCAGCGTCCCACGGTGCTCTGCTGCGTGGTGTGAAGTCATGAGGCCATTGTCAGGGGAGCCATTTCTTCTGGGGATTTATGAGAGCGGCCATGCCCACCACTCCTGTGAAATTCTGAAGCTTTCCACACGACTATCAAGAATGATCACTTTCCCCAGGAGGAGGTTACCTTTAAAAGTGATATTTCCTCTTGGTGCAATTTGATCAGCACTGTGTTTCCTGGCCCTTGTAATGTCCACCTATTTATCCGTGTTGCCTCAGACGAGAGACCCTGGAGTCTCCCAGTCCTCCTGCTCTGTTCCTACAGGAGCTGGGGCCATGCAGGGCGCCGTGGCCTCCGCTCTTCCCAGCCCCGGCCCCTTAGCTCGCGCCCCGGGTGTGTGCTCTGCCGTGTGCCGGCAGACGCCACTGAGCAGCAAGACGGCATGTTCTCTTAGCGAGTGTGTGCATCTCAGGAGTCAGGCGACAGGCTCAGTACACGGACTCCACGTCCACCACGCTGCACCTCGTGGGCAAAATCCCTCAAAGCCTGAAGGTACAGAACCGCCCTGCTGAGTGCTGTGGGGGACGTCATGGAGCCGGTGAGGACATCAGACACGGCATGGCGGCGAGAGGCGCAGAGCTGGCGTGTGTTCGTGGAGGGTGGGAGGCAGAAGATGGCAGCTGAGAAGCCACGCTGGGGAGGCCGAGGGAGGGGTACGCCAGTGTGGGTGAGTCTCAGGTGAAGCGAAAGGAGGGTGGAGACATGGCCAGGAGCTCCTGGGTGCACAGACTCAGCTCCTCATGCTGCACCCTGTGGGGCTCAGGAATCCAGAGAACTGCTCAGAGCAAGAGAACCATCTCCAACGTGGGGCCCGCGGGGCTCTGGCTCTCGGTCCTTGGGCAGGGCAGCTGCCTCTGCCCTGGTGAGAGGGGCGTCCCTGGAAGCTGGGCAATTGACATGACCCTTCAGCAGTCTCCTGACTTTCTGCCCCCCTGCAGCCCCGGACGGCGTGCGTGTGTTTCCTCCCACCTAAACCCTGGTGACACCACTAAGCCCTGTTCGATGGCAGCCGTCTTTGGCCAACGAGGAAACTTGAGCACCTTCATTGGTATGTCTAATGAGAACTACAGGGCCCGCTGGGCGTGATGAAAGAAACTTAGAATCACATTTGCCGTATTCAAAGATGGATGGCTCAAGATGGAGCCCACACGGCTGCCAGGAAGGAACTCTGCCAACCTGGAGGTAGTGAGACAAGACCATGAGCTTGGTTCCAGCTTGTCCTTTCCCGGTGTTTAGCTGTCTTCCCCTTGGTCTGCAATGATGATGGTAAGAGGGGCAAAGGACTTAAATGGAAGCTTTTCAAGAGAGGACATCCAAATGGCCAACAGACACTTGCAAAAATACTCAGGATCAGTAGCCATCAGGGAAATGCAAATCAAAATCACAAGGTTCAACTTCTCTCCAATTAGAATGGCTCTCACACAGAAATCAACAAACAACAAATGCCGGCAAGGATATGGGGGAAAAGGCACCCTGATCCATTCTTGGTGGGAATGTAAACTGGTGCAACCACTATGGAAGACAGTACGGAGATAGCGCAGAAATCTGAATATAGACCTGCATACAACCCAGCCATTCAACTCCTGGGAATTTACCCAAACCAAAAGAGATCAGTATGTGAAAAGATGTCTGCACCCCCATGTTCATCACAGCACAATTCTCAAAAGCTAAGATATGGAATCAACCCAGATGTCCATCAACTGTTGACTGGATAAAGAAATTAGGGTATTTGTACACTATGGAGTAGTACTCAACTGTAAAAAAACAAAAACAGAAAATCAAAATTCTGTGTTTTCCAACAAGATGGTCACAGCTGGAAACCATTATACTTAGGGAAATAAGCCAGTCCCAAAAAAGACCAATACCGTATGTTTTCCCTGACCAGATGCAACTAACAGAATACCTGAAATGGACTGTATTCTAGCGAAATAGTCATTTGGACAATGGATGTTTTGTTTATAGCCCGGGAACAATCTTTTGTTTAGTCTAGCTTTGTTTTGTTTTCTTATCTTCCTCTTCATGCTATTTGCTGAACTCGTCTACTTACAGTAGAGCTCACTATAAGATCACTACGTTAACTGATAATAATAGATCATCGCAAAAATTAGGAATGGCAATCTGGGGGGGCGGGTGTGGAATGTGGGCAGGAGGAAGGGGAAGCCCCACTTGCTCCTAAAGCTGTATATATGAAATCTATGAAACTTGTATAAAGTAAATAAAAAATAAAGAAAAATAAAAAAGAGAGGTAGTGATCTAATTTGGTATTTGTGGATGTTCTCGCTACACTCTCACCCATGGGGCACCCTCCTTCATCTCACGGAGGCCCTGCAGTGGGTGGGAAAAATTTTATGACCTTGTTTTTAGAGAGGAAAGCCCCTCGGAGATTAGAGCAGGCGACCTCTGTTGACCTTTCCAGCTCTTAACATCTGCGGGCCCGTGGGTTTAATAACACTCTCCAGTTTGCCCTAGCAGGCGTTTGGCAACCTCCCAGCCTAGCTGCTCCATGTGGACCCTGTGGATGTGCGCACACAAAGTAACTTATTTGTACCTGGTGGCTTACTGACTAATGTCCAGTCCTTGTATCTGAATGTCGATGGAATACACGCTGCTAATGCTAAGCTCACAGCACCCAGGAGAAGCGCTGGAGAGCCCGGTCCTTGAGTAGCGCACTTAGCTCACTGCTTGCACTCTGCAGTGGCATCACCCTGTTCTTTCAGCATCTTTCAGAGGATCTTATTATTTGAATAAAAGTTCATTGACCGACCTCAGAGAAAACAAAGAAATAATCAACTCCCTTGTTTGTTCCCACACCTTCAAAATTGTCTTGACAATGGTTAAGTGACCAACTCATTAGAAACAGAATTTGTGCCATGGCGGCCATTGGAGGGTGAACCAATGGCCAAGGAAGACCTTTCTCTCCGTCTCTCTCTCTCTCACTATCCACTCTGCCTGTCAAAAAAAAAAAAAAAAAAGAAAGAAAAAACAAATAGGATTTGTGTCATAAACAGCTCAAAATGAGAGTGTTGAAATGCATGTCCTACCTTAATGCTCTGGAAAAACCTAGGGCTTGTTCCTTTCCCAGCTGTCTCCAAACTGTAGAGTTTAAGCTTGGAATTGGGGCAACCATAGCACAGCACTCTGTGCCTTGAGCCTGGCACAGGCTCCGTGGTGTGGCCAACGGGAGACGGAGTGCCCAGAAGAGCTATGCATGGCTACACTTCATGGCAGCACCCTCCCTGGTCGATGGAGAACATAAAGGACAGACAGAGTGGGCTGCCTCAGCAGATGACCTGCCCTGTGGGATGCCAGGCTCCCGTGCTGAAGGAACTAGGTTTGAATCCTGGCTCCTCTTCCAAATCCAGCTTCCTGCTAACGCACACCCTGGGAGAAAGCAAGTACTGGTTTGAGTACTGGGGTCTCTGCCACCCACACGCAAGACCCCAGTTGAGCTCTGGGCTCCTGACAGATGGACATTCTCTCTCTCTCTCTCTCTCTCTCTCTCTCTCTCCTCCCACCCACTTCCCACCCACCTCCACTCTCTGCCTTTCCGAGAAATACTAATGATAAAGAACAGAGAAATCAAAGAGAGAATGAGTCAAAGGAGGAACCTTCGGCCACCGGGGATTACCAAGAGCAGAGCTCAGCACTTGAATTCTGCTCCCGAGCAGGGCTGCACAGCCTGTGCCTGTCTTTCCCACAGACCTCGTGCTGCGCAGCTGTCGTCACCGTGTGTTCTGTAGTCACATTTATCTTCTCTGAAGATGAAAGGGAGCAGGTGAAAGGACCTGACATAATCATGTAAATACTGCTTGAATAATTTGGGAAAAATGCATCTTTGATTAAATGCACAATTTTTTTTTTTTGTTAAACTCCCATTGAAGGAATCACCTGGAATTCCCAGGACTAGAAGTCTGTGGAATGCTGTGAGGTGGGTGATTTCACACCTGATGCTTTGTAGCTAGTCGTGGGAAGACGGTAATAAAGAGTGCTCAGATGGAATTTTTTGTAGCTTGGGGAATTTTATTAGCGTCTTAGTGTCAGTATCTTTTGTATTAGACCATGTTCCCTCTATGTTATCTGACATGTCTCTTCTGAGAGACATAGCACATGCACGCGTGGGGACTGAGCACTGGCTGGGTGCACAGGCACACAGACCTCCCTCACGCTCCCAGGACCGTCTCAGGGGAAGTCGACAGGAGCCTGCTTTTTCTGCAGAGGAAAATGCATGTGGACTCTGCTGCTGTTCAGACATGTGGGCCACCAGTCGTAAGGGCACATAGCATATGGCCAGCAGAGAAGAATGGCAGAAGTGTCTTAGAGTTCAGGAACTCTGAACCCACCGATCTTTTTACTGAACTTGCTTGGGTCTGAACTCACCCCACAGATCACTGAGCCTGAAGCAAGTAACAGGCTTGATGGTGGTTTCAAGTTAAGAAGTGATGGATTGGATTGGAGATTAAATCATTCCTAACCAGACACCAGAATCAAGTATCTGCTGAGTAGACTTTCACAGTTCAGGGTCCAGGAAGTGACAAATACTTCAAATCTTAAACACTCGGCACTGGAACGTTGTGTCAGCCACATCGGGAATGCTGCGTAGACTTCACCCTCTTGTCTACCACACAGGGGCCCAGTGGTTTTTTTTTATTAAAATTTATTTACTTATTTGAAAGGCAGAGTTACAGAGAGGCAGAGGCAGAGAGAGAGAGGTCTTCCATCTGCTGGTTCACTTCCCAGATGGCTACAATGGCTGGAGTTGGGCCAATCTGAAGCTAGGAGCAAGGAGCTTCTTCTGGGTCTCCCAAATGGGTGCAGGGGCCCGAGGACCTGGGTCATCTTCACTGCTTTCCCATGTGCATTATCAGGGATCCAAATTGGAAGTAGAGCTGCTGGGACTTGAAGCAGAGCCCATATGGGATGTCGGCACTATAGGCATTGGCTTTACCTGCTATGCCACAGAGCTGGCCCTGTTTTGTTTTGTTTTGTTTGAGATTTATTTATGTGAAAGGCAGAGTTTCAGAGAGAGAGAGAGAAAGAGAGAGAGAATCTCCTATGAGCTGGTTTAGTCCCTGCAAGAGCCAAGTCTGGGCCAAGCTGAAGCTAGGAGCCAGGAACCCCCTGGGATCTTCCACATGGGTGCAGGGGCCCACGTACTTGGGTCATCTTCCGCTGCTCTCCCAGGCACATCAGCAGGGGCCTCCATCAGAAGGAGAGCAGCCAGGACTCCAGCCAGCACTCTGGTATGGGATGTAGCAAACTGCAGGTAGTGGCTTAGCCTGCTGGGCCACAACACCAGCCCCAAGGGCCCAGTCTTGATCCCAGTGGCGTCAGGCAACACATTTTGTTTGTTCAGAGCTCTACTGAGTAAGTAAAGTCTTCTTCACATGGATTTGTTCCTTCTCCTCCTTTAACTGTTTAACCTCCATTAAACAAGGTTCTGACATATGACCACTCTTCACTTTGAGACTACGTGCAGATAGCTCGTGATCTCGGGCCTCCTGCCTGCTGTAAAAGGACTGTCCAGTCCCTGGACACTGAAGACCCCTCGCTGGGCACAGGCGATGACCTCTGAAGACTCCTTGGCCACACAGAGCCTGGCCAGAGCACAGGATGGTTGAGCCATCTTCCATTTCTTGAGACCAGATTTTATTCTCATCCCGAGGTTGGCCCGGTGCTCCCTCCCTCCCTCCCAGCTGTCACACCCATCAGTGGTTGAAGTTGAGTAAATGCACCTGCGATACCTACCTGTGCCTTCCTCCCCAGGGACACGTGCTTGTCTAGGGCAGCCAAACCCCGGCCCGTTCACAGTGTTTCTGATGGTGTTCATTTCCACTGCACCATGTCACCACAGCTGTTCATAGGCAAACCACGAGTTTAAACATTTGATCTTAGGAAATGTCAGGTAGGTTTGTCGCTGGTCCTGTTTTTCTGCCACACTCTCTCCCACCACTACCATCTTTAATTTACATGGCTCTAATGGCAGGGCTTATGTTTTATAACAGGGCTGCTGTGTGGTTTCCTGCTGTGCTCAGAGCCAATGAAGCTGAAATCCAGCCCCCGTACTGCCCTTTGGCCCGCTGCAGACACCATGTGCTGGCCTGGGGCTGCTTCTGTCCCAAAGAAGGAAGGTCTTTCCTTAACTCACACGTTAGGGATTTTGTAAACTAGAGGCAACCCCAACAGCAGGGCACAGTGGAACTTCAGAAGACTAGAGAGAAGCCACACAGTCAACCCAAAGAGACGACAGCTTTTGATAAAATATCCAGCAGAACAGAAGTACTTAGAATCAGACACAGAATCACCCTCCCCCCTCCTACTCTCCTGTCTTGCACCCGAGAAACAACCACCTCCGGCCTCTTATTTCTGCTGTTCCAAATATTTCTTCCTTTCTTCTAGATCAGACGCTACCCCGGTATTTCATGATGACTTCTTTGTTTCCGAGAGGTCATCTGTTGAGTTGTTAGGATGAGGAAGATGGAATTCTCTCGGCTGTCACCTGGACCGTGCACAGGCTTGGCACTCCCCAGGGTCCAGGTTTAGCCATCACCATGAGCACTTAAAGCTGCAGCATTTGAATTATTTAATCCTTGTGCATGTTGCACATGCCTGAACCGAACAGGACTTGGCTTCCACTTTTTCTCTCGTATGACTTATTTCCCTATCGTTAATATCAGCCTTGGTTTTTCATGTGCTTATTTTGAGCTACTCCTGGGAATTTCAAAATGCCCTCGCAGATCTGTCACTGTCCTCACTTAGCATATCATCATCTGCTCTTCTGTCCTACTTAGGAGTGAGTCTCTCAGAGATAGGCTGGGGGCGCCTGGGAAGAGTAGATGGCCCTCAGAGACCCTTGTCCCCAGGCTGGCTGTGTAGGAGGTGAGCCCCTGTCCAGCTAGATTCAGTAACAGCCAGTCTTTTCTGAGGCCTGGTTCAGTTTCTCCAGGAAAAGCCCCCATCCCTTGGACCGAGTGCAGGTGTGTGGTGTAGGCCTGGGGCATGCAGCCTAGGGCCAGCCAGGGACAGGGGCACCTGGTGGGGAGGAGGGGAACAGCTCCCAGTCTGGCATGTTAGCTCCTTGGGTTCTGTTCCCCTCCCCTGCGCCGTGCAAAATGTGGCTGAGTTCCAAGTCCCATTGGTTTAGCTACTCCAAGACAAACCCTTCGTTGCTTCTGGATATGAGTAGTAGTATCACATGCCAAGTTCATTTTCGTATCTTCATGATAATGCCTTTCTTCCGGGATTTCCTCTCTGTGGGTGCTTCAGCAGCACACTGACTAAATTGTTCAGAGAGCTTTAGCCAGGCGCCTGCACAGGGAGACATGCTAATTCATGGTGCGTTACACATTTTGAAGAAAGAGATATGAGTGAACCAAAGACCTAAAGGTATTCTAAAAGTACAAAGCTCTAAGAAGAAGGCATGGACAAAAGCTGCTTGACATTGGATTTGGCAATGACACCAAAAACACAAAAGAAAAAAGGGATGGGGTGGACTTCCTCAAAATTAAAAACATCTATTCCTCAAAGAACACAGTCAACAGAATGAAGAGGCAATCCAGAGAATGGAAGGAAAAAATTTGCTAATCAAATATCTGGTTAGCAATTGCCATCCAGACTACATAAAGAACTCCTACAACTTAGCTATAAGCAACAAAACCAAACAACCTGATTAAAACTTGGACAAAGGACTTGAACAGACATTCTCCAAAGATGATTTGCACATGGCCAACGTGTACATGAAGGGATGCCCCACATCAGGAATCATTAAGGAGATGCAAACCAAAACCACGGTGAGACACCATTGCACTGCCATGAGAATGGTTATTATCAAAACAGAAACAAAGGGCCGGCACCACGGCTCAATAGGCTAATCCTCTGCCTGAGGCGCCAGCACACTGGATTCTAGTCCCGGTCGGGGCGCCAGATTCTGTCCTGGTTGCTCCTCTTCCAGGCCAGCTCTCTGCTGTGGCCCGGGAGTGCAGTGGAGGATGGCCCAAGTGCTTGGGCCCTGCACCCCATGGGAGACCAGGAGAAGTACCTGGCTCCTGCCTTCGGATCAGTGCGGTGCGCCGGCCGCAGCGTGCTGCCCGCGGTGGCCATTGGAGGGTGAACCAATGGCAAAGGAAGACCTTTCTCTCTGTCTCACTCTCTCACTGTCCACTCTGCTTGTAAACAAACAAACAAACAAAGACAAAACACAACCCGGAGAATAACAAGTGTTGATAAGGACATGGAAAAACGGAACACTTGTGCATTGCTGGTGAGAATGTTAAGTGGTGTAGACACAACAGGTAACGACACAGTGGGGAATGGACGGTTAGCCCAACGGTTAAGACAGCTTGCAATGCACATCAGAACCACCTGGGTTCAGGCGCCACCTCTGGCTCCCAACTCCAGCTTCCACCGCTTCAGATCCTGGGAGGCGGCAGTGATGACCCAGTAATTGGTCCCTGACACCAAAATTGGAGCCCTGGATCGAGTTCTCAGCTCCTGGTGTCAGTCTTGGCCCAATCCCAGCTGTTGTGGGCATTTGGGTAGTAAATGAGTGGATGAGAGCTCTGTCCATCTCTCTCTCTCTCTCCCTCTCCCTCTTTCCCTTTCCCCTCTCCCATCTGCTTCTCAAATAAAATAAAATACTTTTCTAATAGCCATTAGCCAGATGTATAAAAAACAGAAAAGAAAGAAAGTAGTTTGGTGGTTCCTACAAAAGAGTTGACGGAGAATTACCTTCTGATGCAGCATTCCAATTCTGGCTACACCCCCTGAGGAAGGGAGGCAGGGACAAGAAAAGGAGTTTGTACTGCAGGCCCGCAAAGGGCAGCAGCCACTCAAGTGCCCCTCAGTAGATGAACCATGGTCTGAATGGACAGTGTGCCCCTCGGTAGATGAACCGTGGTCTGTATGAACAGTGTGCCCCTTGGTAGATGAACCGTGGTCTGTATGGACAGTGTGCCCCTTGGTAGATGAACCGTGGTCTGTATGGACAGTGTGCCCCTCGGCAGATGAACTGTGGTCTGTATGGACAGTGTGCCCCTCGGTAGATGAACCGTGGTCTGTATGGACAGTGTGCCCCTCGGCAGATGAACTGTGGTCTGTATGGACAGTGTGCCCCTCGGTAGATGAACCGTGGTCTGTATGGACAGTGTGCCCCTCAGCAGATGAACTGTGGTCTGTATGGACATTGTGCCCCTTGGTAGATGAACCGTGGTCTGTATGGACAGTGTGCCCCTCGGTAGATGAACCGTGGTCTGTATGGACAGTGTGCCCCTCAGCAGATGAACTGTGGTCTGTATGGACAGTGTGCCCCTCGGCAGATGAACCGTGGTCTGTATGGACAGTGTGCCCCTTGGTAGATGAACCGTGGTCTGTATGGACAGTGTGCCCCTCGGCAGATGAACCATGGTCTGTATGGACAGTGTGCCCCTTGGTAGATGAACCGTGGTCTGTATGAACAGTGTGCCCCTCGGTAGATGAACTGTGATCTGTATGGACAGTGTGCCCCTTGGTAGATGAACCGTGGTCTGTATGAACAGTGTGCCCCTCGGTAGATGAACTGTGGTCTGTATGGACAGTGTGCCCCTCGGTAGATGAACCGTGGTCTGTATGGACAGTGTGCCCCTCCGCAGATGAACCGTGGTCTGTATGGACAGTGTGCCCCTCGGTAGATGAACTGTGGTCTGTATGGACAGTGTGCCCCTCGGCAGATGAACTGTGATCTGTATGGACAGTGTGCCCTTCGGCAGATGAACCGTGGTCTGTATGAACAGTGTGCCCCTCGGTAGATGAACTGTGGTCTGTATGGACAGTGTGCCCCTCGGCAGATGAACTGTGATCTGTATGGACAGTGTTCCCCTCGGTAGATGAACCGTGGTCTGTATGAACAGTGTGCCCCTCGGTAGATGAACCGTGGTCTGTATGGACAGTGTGCCCCTCGGCAGATGAACCATGGTCTGTATGGACAGTGTGCCCCTTGGTAGATGAACCGTGGTCTGTATGGACAGTGTGCCCCTCGGTAGATGAACCGTGGTCTGTATGGACAGTGTGCCCCTCGGCAGATGAACTGTGGTCTGTATGGACAGTGTGCCCCTCGGCAGATGAACCGTGGTCTGTATGGACAGTGTGCCCCTCGGCAGATGAACCATGGTCTGTATGGACAGTGTGCCCCTTGGTAGATGAACCGTGGTCTGTATGGACAGTGTGCCCCTCGGTAGATGAACCGTGGTCTGTATGGACAGTGTGCCCCTCGGCAGATGAACTGTGGTCTGTATGGACAGTGTGCCCCTCGGCAGATGAACCGTGGTCTGTATGGACAGTGTGCCCCTTGGTAGATGAACCGTGGTCTATACAAATAGTGTGCCCCTCAGCAGATGAACCGTGGTCTGTATGGACATTGTGCCCCTCGGTAGATGA
The DNA here is from genome assembly GCA_949820135.1 of Sylvilagus floridanus. Classification (NCBI taxonomy): domain Eukaryota; kingdom Metazoa; phylum Chordata; class Mammalia; order Lagomorpha; family Leporidae; genus Sylvilagus; species Sylvilagus floridanus. The sequence continues at coordinate 2,984,842 of OX463227.1, forward strand.
ACCGTGGTCTGTATGGACAGTGTGCCCCTCGGTAGATGAACTGTGATCTGTATGGACAGTGTGCCCCTTGGTAGATGAACCGTGGTCTGTATGGACAGTGTGCCCCTCGGTAGATGAACCGTGGTCTGTATGGACAGTGTGCCCCTCGGTAGATGAACCGTGGTCTGTATGGACAGTGTGCCCCTCGGCAGATGAACTGTGGTCTGTATGGACAGTGTGCCCCTCGGTAGATGAACCGTGATCTGTATGGACAGTGTGCCCCTCGGTAGATGAACCGTGGTCTGTATGGACAGTGTGCCCCTCGGCAGATGAACTGTGATCTGTATGGACAGTGTGCCCCTCGGTAGATGAACCGTGGTCTGTATGGACAGTGTGCCCCTTGGTAGATGAACCGTGGTCTGTATGGACAGTGTGCCCCTTGGTAGATGAACCGTGGTCTGTATGGACAGTGTGCCCCTCGGCAGATGAACTGTGATCTGTATGGACAGTGTGCCCCTCGGTAGATGAACCGTGGTCTGTATGGACAGTGTGCCCCTTGGTAGATGAACCGTGGTCTGTATGGACAGTGTGCCCCTTGGTAGATGAACCGTGGTCTGTATGGACAGTGTGCCCCTCGGTAGATGAACCGTGGTCTGTATGGACTGTGTGCCCCTCGGCAGATGAACTGTGGTCTGTATGGACAGTGTGCCCCTTGGTAGATGAACCGTGGTCTGTATGGACAGTGTGCCCTTCGGCAGATGAACCATGGTCTGTATGAACAGTGTGCCCCTCGGTAGATGAACCATGGTCTATATGAACTGTGTGCCCCTCGGCAGATGAACCATGACCTATATGAACAATGTGCCCCTCGGTAGATGAATCATGACCTATATAGACAGTGTGCCCCTCGGTAGATGAACCGTGGTCTATATGAACAGTGTACCCCTTGGTAGATGAACTGTGATCTATATGAACAATGTACCCCTCGGTAGATGAACCATGGTCTATATGAACAGTGTGCCCCTTGGTAGATGAACCATGATCTATGTGAACAGTGTGCCCCTCGGTAGATGAACCATGATCTATATGAACAGTGTGCCCCTCGGTAGATGAATCATGATCTATATGAACAGTGTACCCCTCGGCCGATGAACCGTGGTCTATATGAACATTGTGCCCGTCAGTAGATGAACCATGGTCTATGTGAACAATGGCCACTCCTCAGCCTTAGGAAGGAAGGAAGTTCTTACAGAACCTATGGTGTGGATGACTCTTGAGAAAACCGTGCTAAGTGACATGAGCCAGTGGGAAACAAAGACGAGGACTGTGAGACTGCTCACATGCCGTGCCTGCCTGCGCAGAAGCCGGAAGCAGCATGCAGGTTTTCAGGGAGTGCAGGGAGCGGACGGGAGTTAGTGTTGGATCACAGGTGTTTCGGAGACAATGGTGGAGACGGCTGAACACTGTGTCAGTGCCACTGTGTTAGTGCCACGGAACCCAGGACTTTAGAATGGTTGCTTTGGTAAATTTTATGCTATGCAAATCTTAACAAGGTTTTAAAATTATTTTTTAAAAATCAAATATAATCATCTAAAAGAAAAGATTGTGCTTCCCAGATACTGCATTTCACAAAATCTTGTTTGGCTCCTCCTTTCCCTTATGGTTCTTCAAGGCAGAGTTCTGTCAACACCCACCTCCTCAGTTTTCCTATAGGCAAGGAAAAAGAGCAGTCCTCATCTCTCCCTGGGACCTCACACTCTATCCCTCTTCAAACGGTCCCTGGTGTGCTCCTCTGAGTCCCGCCCATGGCCCCAGGGTTCTACTGAGACTCCTCCCACACTCACTAATAATGCCCGTCTTCCAATCTGCTATCTCTTCCTCCAGTCTGATGCTGGGAACCCTGCTTCTTGTAAATGTTACAGTTGTTTCTCTCTTCCTAGTAAATTCTAAGGCTGCCTGGCACTCAGTTTCAGGCCCTCTCAATGATTCCCGCCTCCCTGGGAAGTCCAGGTGGCCTGAGCACAATCCGGGAGCACCCTCTCCACACAGCCCCTCAGTAGGTCTGTGCAGATGCAGGGGTAAAGGGAGGAGAAGGTGCCGTGAAGCAACCCTATCGTGAGTTCCACAAACCAAGTCAGCTTCACAAATCACTCGTGAGTGCGTGGCGTGGAGACTCCCAGCCCAGGCTGCACCTCTACTTGCTGAATGGCCCAGTGCTCAGCAGGCACCTGCTGTGTGCAGTCTCTGCAGGCCCGGGCTGGGAGGCAGGGCTCAAGCCCCAGCAGCTGGGGCTCCATCCAGGGTGCACTCCCAGGCTTGGGCTCGGGCTAGGTTGTTCTGGTAGAGCGCTTGTCTTCATCCTCGGCTGCGGCACCACAGCCAAAGCAGGGCCTTCCAAGCGGGATAAGCTGGGGCTACAGTGCCCTGGACTCCCAGGCGTGGCGAAGAGAAAGGGAACTAGACTTCCGGTGCAACAGAGGGGTCCCCTCAAGCCACTTGATCGGTCTTCCAAGCTGTGACACGCTGAAGGAGGCTCAGCGCATACATGTGTATATGCATGCATGTGAGCATGTATTGTGCCTGTGTGTGAGTGTATGTGTGTATACTGTGTGTGTTGTGTGCATACACGTGTGAGCACACATGTATGTGTGTAGTGTATGGGTGTGTATATGTATGTGTGTACATGAGAGCATGTGAATGTATGTGTGTGCGTATGAACATGTATCAAAGTGTATATTATGCTTGAATATGCATTGTGTGTGCATGTGTGTATATTGTATGTGTGCACATGTGTGTATCCATCCATGCATATGTGCATGCATGTGAATATGTATTATTTGTGTGTGTATGGTGTAGATGTGTGTATGTATATATACGTCCATATATGAATGTCTGTATGTGAATGTGTGTGAGGGTGTACATGTGTGTTGAGTGAGCATGTGTGTGTGCACGGGAATTAATGCATGTGTGTGTGTGTGCATGTGTGCCCTTTTTGCCTCTTCTCTTTCCTCCTCCTCCTCTTCATTCCCGTGGAATGTATTATTTCCCTTCAGGGAATTGCGCTCCTCTCACTGACTCAAAACACAGCATTGCAGAATGTCCCGACAGCACAAGACATCACAACAGTCGGGGGAGACCTCTCGAGCACCGGCTCAGAAGTTGAGTTGCACAGCTGGGGCGCGTGCAGCGTCTGCTGGCTGACTTTCGAGTGCACGGGCAGTGTGTGGTTCCGGGATGAATGTTTTGATTTTACTGTGAAACATTTAGAGCCCTGATTTTTGCCAGTGTAGAAATGATTGCTTATCCCAGAGTCACACGTCGTCTGTCCCTGAACTCACCTGTCCAGTGTGAGGAAGGGCACAGGCTGGCTATGGAACTTAAGGGCTCAGGAATGTCCCAGGCACGGCCACCACCTGCTGGCCAATGGGCACTTGCTCCATGTCGTCCTTCCTTGGCTGTCCACTGTGGTCACCCGTCTCCTCCCCTTGAGCTCACTGCCCTATCCTGGCTCACCCAGTGGGCCTGGCCTCCAGCCAAGGGCATGTCCATCAGCCCTGCCCAGCTCATGCCCTGGAGTTCACCCAGGCTCCGTCTGTTGAGCAGAGCTTCGTAGAATTGGAAAAGGAAGAACCTTGGCACCCACAGCCACTTGGCTGGGGAAGGCAGGTGTGTCCTGTCGCTCTAGCCCCAGAGGGGCGCACTTTGCATATGCACACACACACACACACACAGCCACGCACACGCTCACACACATGCATGCACACATGCACACACACACAGCCACACACACTCACACACATGCACGCACACATGCACACACACAGCCATGCACACACTCACACACATGCATGCACACATGCACACACACACAGCCACGCACACGCTCACACACACGCATGCACACATGCACACACACACAGCCACGCACACGCTCACATACACACATGCACACATGCACACACACACAGCCACGCACACGCTCACACACATGCATGCACACATGCACACACACACAGCCACGCACACGCTCACACACATGCATGTACACATGCACACACACAGCCACGCACACGCTCACACACATGCATGCACACATGCACACACACACAGCCACGCACACACTCACACACATGCATGCACACATGCACACACACACAGCCACGCACATGCTCACACATATGCATGCACACATGCACACACACACAGCCACGCACACGCTCACACACATGCATGCACACATGCACACACACAGCCACGCACACGCTCACACATATGCATGCACACATGCACACACACACAGCCACGCACACGCTCACACACATGCATGCACACATGCACACACACACAGCCACGCACATGCTCACACACATGCATGCACACACATATTCTTCTGCACCCCTTGGTTGGGACTGGGTGACAAGTGGCAGCCGCTTTGTATGCAGGGTGACCCCGCCCCTCCAACCTTAGGCGCTGGGGCAGAATCCAGGCTGTCTCACAGTGTCTCTCGCTCTCAGCTACAGGGATTTTCTGCTCAAAGGTCCCCTTTGCACCCATGTTACCGTTTCTCCTGCTCTGCCAGATACCCACACATGCCTGAAACTCATCCTTGATCGTCCGCAGGTTCCACCCCTGGAGGCCCCCTTGCACCCTGAGAAGTGGGGTACCTGGCTCCCACTCCCAGCCCTCCGTATCACACCCCACAACTTGCCAACCTTCTGTTTGCTTCCACCTGCAGCCTCCAAGGTGGGATTCCAATCACTGGCCATTCCTCTTGCTTGAGAAAGGCTGGCTTTGGTCTTGGATCCGGCATCAGGGGAATGCTCTGTGATTCTGGAAAGAAGTGCGTGTCATACACACCAGGGCTGGAGCCCTCTCGAGGCCGACTTTGGCACCCCGCTCTGTGGCTCTGCACGGGTCGGGGCAGCAGAAAGGGGGGAATCCTGACTGCCCACTGCGGCTGGGTTCCGTGTGGGAGGTGTGTGATGGGAGTCGTCTGGTGCTGCTCTGGACTTATCAGAACACGAGTCGCAGACAGCTCACTCCTGTGACGTCCCTGCTGTTCACATGCAACAGGAAGCTCTTCCCAGTGCTTTGCTGATGACGTCAGGTGCTGGTATTGTGCCCAGTACACTCCCCGCACGAGGACAGGGTATGTGTGCATCGCAGCCAGTCGATGTGGTCTCGGAATATTCTGCAATCTCAGGGGACATAGTGCAATCTGAATTATTTATTATGCCCCAAAGACTTCAGGCCAGTAAGACATTCAGGTGTCTGCACGGGACTCAGGAGGCATTTGCCAGGTGCTTGGCGCATGGTCTTCCCCTCTGAGCTTCTGTGACGTCCGCTTTCTTCTGTCAGTTGTGCAGAGATCTGCAAGCGCTGCTCCGTGGTCACATGTGGTCAACATGCAGAAGTCCCGTGTCGCCGTGGAGAGGCCTGGATTCAACCTTTCTGAGAGTACTGACATCCGGGTGCTTCTACCTGGGCTTGCGCTGATGCCCCTCCCTGGCAGTCAGACCTTCTCACCCATCCAGGCCGCCCCTCCTCGGTCCACGCTGGGCGCCGCCACTCGGAGCCGGCTCTTCTGGGGCCTGTCTGACCACCCCCTTCAAGGCCAGCCAACCTCCTTGGCACTCCTGTGGCAAGGGACCACCCTGCTCCTTCCCTCTATCTGAATTAAACCCTCAGGATATATGTATATTTTAAATTTCTCATGGTCAGTCTGTGTGGAAGTGGACGTACTGTCTCTGCAAGGCAGCTCACTGGCAGAGCATCCCCACTTGTCCCCTCCTAGGCCACCTGCAGCCATCGCTCCTGAGAGTTTGCACTGTGCTGCCCTGGGGTGTGTGCTGCCACCCAGGGGCCGTCCCCCAGGACCCTCAAACTGAGGCCACCCCTCCTTCATTGTTTATGGCTTCACTTCGACCCTGGGACCCTGAGTGGATCTGTGGGTGGGTGGGTCTGTGTGTGGGGGTGGGTATCTGTGCGTGTGGGGGTGGGTATCTGTGCGTGTGGGGGTGGGTATCTGTGCGAGTGGGGGTGGGTATCTGTGTGTGTGGGGGTGGGTATCTGTGTGTGGGTGGGTGGGTCTGTGTGTGGGGGTGGGTATCTGTGTGGGGGGGGTGGGCATCTGTGTGTGGGGGGGTGGGTATCTGTGTGTGTGGGTCTGTGTTTGTGCATGTGTGGGTCTGTGTGGGGGAGGTCTGTGTGTATATGAGTCTGTGGGGGGGCTATGTGTGTATGGATTTGTGTGTGTGTAGATTGTGTGTGTATAAGTCTGTGTGTGTGGATCTGTGGATGTGTGAGTTTGTGTGTAGATCTATGTATAAGTCTATGTGTGTGTAAGTTTATGTGTGGGTCTGTGTGTGTGTGGGTCTGTGGGGGTATCTGTGTGTGTGGGTCTGTGTGTGTGTGTGGGTCTGTGCGTGTGTGGGTCTGTGTGTGTGTGGGTCTGTGCGTGTGTGGGTCTGTGCGTGTGTGGGTCTGTGTGTGTGTGGGTCTGTGCGTGTGTGGGTCTGTGTGTGTGTGGGTCTGTGCATGTGTGGGTCTGTGCGTGTGTGGGTCTGTGCGTGTGTGGGTCTGTGTGTGTGTGGGTCTGTGTGTGTGTGGGTTTGTGTGTATGCCCCACATTTTGCAGAGACTGTGCCTGCTCCGTCTGTAATGGGAAGAGAGGGCCCCACATGGAGGGCAGTGGGGGCCTGGTCACAGGGTTCTCATCTCTGTGCGTGGTCCACCAAGACGGAGACGTCCAGGGAGAGCCCAGCTCGGGAAGGGTGCGGGCAGCCGTGCGCCGTCCGTCACTAACGCCGTCCTTGTTCTCTCAGCCAGCTGCCTGCCCTGCACGCTTAGAGGTGGGAGCAGAGGACCCGCCCTGCTGGCGCTGCGAAGCCGGACGGACTCCCAGGAGCAGATGAGCAATGACCCAGCAGAAGGCGCCCCGGACTCCTGCCACGCCACAGGTACCCGAATCCCTCTGCTTTGTCCCCCTCCCTGGGGACTGCGCCTTCCTGACACCCCCATGGTGCTGAGCTGGGACCTTGCGGACACTGTGGCAAGGAGACTCCCCCGATTGAAAAGGAAATGGGGGTGCCAGGTGTTAGGGAGGGCCTGGGGGTGTAGACTCCACCGGATGTGAGCGTCTTGAAGCCCCACATACGAATATTTCCTCTTTGACTTTCTGAAGTTAGGTCCTGCACTTTCTTCATAAGAACAGCTGCCAGCTGGCAATTTAATGTCACGAAGAACAGCCCCCGGGCTCGCTACCAAGCCGGTCTCTAAAATACAACACCAAGGTGCTGCTCTCTGCAGGAAAGGCGGTGATGGGACAAGGTGTGTGCTGTGCTGAGAGCGGGAGAACGCGGACTTCTCAGCCGTCCCTTTTGCATTTCGTGAGAACTAGGCCTCGTGCACGGCCTGTGGAGGGCTCCGTTTGGTTAGAGTGCTCCTCCGGCAGCCTTGTCGGTCCAGGGTTGAGTCCTGGTGATGTGATGGTTGGTCCTAGTCGTCCAATTAGGGCCAAGAGATGGTCCCTATGCCCCTGGGGCTTACGTTCCACCTGGGGAGGCAGATGCTGAGCCAGCAAACAGGTGCTGTCATTTCAGAGCGTGGTGGTGTGTGAAGAAAAGCAAGCCAGGTGAGCGGCCAGCTAGCCCAGCGGAGTCCAGTGCTGCTGGTGACAGTCAGGGAAGGGCGTTCCCCACAGGGACAAGAACGAGTCTCTGCTGGTGTGCTCAGAGGCTGAGTGGAATGCAAGCTGGTCCAAACAGAGCGAGCAAGGGAAGGGTGGAGGTCAGCCCCGCAGAAGGAGCAGGCGCCTCTGTCCTCGGAGGCCACGGGGCTCGCCCTCCACGCTCTGAGGCATCCTGAGCGCATCGGGAGCCGAGGGTGAGGTGATGCGACGTGGAACTTTGGAAGGACCCTGGGTCTGGGCTGCCCTGAATGGCAGGAGAGTGAACGTAGCAGAGACGCCAGCGAGACAGGACAGCGGCCGCAGCTGGCCGTGGGGTTAGGCAGCAGTGGCGTCGGGTGCCTTGGCTGCGATGGGGAGTGCAAGAAAGGGAAGAAGGAGTCTTCCTACGTTTGTGGCAAGTTTTCCCCAGGGCCCCTTTGTTATGATGGAGCAGAGCAGGCGAGGTAGAGATTTGGGAACCAGAGACACTGAGAATTGTGTGCTGGGTGTGCTACGAGTGGGACTCAACCATCCATGCGAATGGCTCCGCGAACACAGCAAACTGCAGGGTTTTGTGGGGTTTGGAGAGGGGACGGGTTTGAGCCGAAGGTGCAGACTTGGAGGCCACAGGGAGGCAGCTGGTGTGTGACATCATTGTACAGCACTCAGTGCACAGCTGAGTGAGCCTCTGGATGGGAGAGGATCCCGGGACAAGGAGAGAGGAAGGAGTGGGCGCAGCAGGTGCGTGTGATACTTCCAGGGAGTTTCGCTTTAAGAACAAAGAGTAGGACGATCCCTGGCAGGGAGGTGAGGGTCAGGCGAGTTTGCTGGTTGTCTGGTTTCTTTGAATACAGTGTGGATTGTTTGCAACCCCTCAGCAACACAGTGCTCGTCTCAGCCAGGGAGAGTTCTGATTTGTAGGAAAAGACAACTTTTTTTTTTTTAATTTTCAGCTTTGAGCACAAGAAAACGGCTGCTTACCCTGGTATTCTTAAGCCCTTAAAGGGAAAGAGACTTCCGGAAGCTCAGCACGCATGTGCACATATGTCAAGCTCAAAGCAGGTGTGGAAAGCTGTAAACGTGCCCTTACGTGATCTGGTAGCCTCTGGCCATGTGTGGCTGTTGTAGTTTCAGTCAGCTGAAACGCGGTGAGATTCAAGCTTCAGTCTCTGTCACACCACGTGTGGCAGGTGCTCAACAGCATGTGTGTGGAGTGGCTACCCCGGGAAGAGCTCAGGGCGGGCTGTGCCCACCATCACCCCAAGGTCCCTTGGTCAGCACAGCTCTCGGGCCTGAAGGAAAGGAGGCTTAGCATGGACAGGGAAGAGGCGTTTGCTGAAGGGGTCCGCTGAGAAGAGACCCGTGCCCCTCGGGCCTGAGCGCAATGCCAGCAGAACACAGTGAAGAGCTAGGAACCCCCACTTGCCAGGCCTCCCCCCAGGACCTGAGGGGGCTCCACCCCCTGCTGCTGCTCAGAGTTGCGAGAGGCAGCCAACCAGCGGAGACCAGAGAGAGTAAAGACAGGTGCAAGCATCACCTCCCAGGTCTACTCCTGTCTCAATTCCGTTCTGCAGCTCAGAACACAGTTTCCTCGGGACAGACACTGTTTTGACTTGCAGAGGTGCTCCGGGCCCCCACCAGCAGCATCACTGAGTGTTGGGAAGCGTTATTTGAACAGCTGGGGCTGGGGATGGAAGTTGAGAGTTGAGGAGGCCCTTTGAGTCGTGGCTCAGGGCTGGGATGGGATTGTAGGCACCCCTGAGTGACCACACAGAGCTCTATGAGCAGGGCCCTAACGAGGGGCTGGGGACCCTGAGCCCTGGTTCTGAGCAGAGAAGGGCTTCGAGCTGGAGCAAGACCAGGCCAGGACTGGGGGCAGCTGCCGCGGCCGGGAGCAGCTGGGACCCAAATCAGGCGTCTGATCAGGGTTCAGCTCAGCTCACTGCAGGTTCTACCAGCAACAGAATTCAAAGGCGGAGGCACAGACGCTCGGGGCAGCGGGAGTTCTCTGCAGCAAAACAAACGTGCAAGCTCAAGACCCAGGTTGTGCTTGAACTAAATGGCAAACATGCAAGAAGGCCCTGAGAGCCCCTCTTTAAGGAAATACTTCCAATGGCAAAAAATCCTGCAAAGGACAAACCGCACAGCCAAGAAAAAGCCTCCCCTAAGGGAGCAGCCCCTCCTCAGGCTGAGGCCAGCCCTCTAGGCCCCAGATGCACTGGGGGTGACGTCTGAGGTGGAGCCCTAGTGGATAGTCGAGAGGGGGCGGGGCTGGGGAAGGGCTCTAGCACTGCCCATTCTCCTGCCCATTTTAGGAAGTGGCAGGAGTCTCAAGGCGCCAGGTGCATCATGGGAGTGGGCGTGCCACCATGGCATCCTGCGGCCATGTTGGAGATTTCCAGCTAGGTGGGGAATTTGCCCTTTCTGCGGCTCCAAGGGCTGGGGCTTGCTGGTGCACGGGACCAGCGAACAAGGCTAAGCGGTCTGGACGGGCACTCCATCCCCGCCGCTGTGGGATCACAGAGCCGTGCCGGGGCCCAGCTGAGAAAGCCTTTCCGTGACTTGGGCTTTTTCTTCCTCTTCCTCAGCTGTTACAGTGTGCATTTCTGAAGCCAGCTTGTTCACCCCAAGGCCCGTCCCTGCGTTCATAGGACGGTTACTGTCCCCGTGTTTCAGAGCTGTGTTGTCTGGAGGTAACCGGCCTCCCTGGACGGCCAGCGTTTCCTTTTCCTCTGAGTTGTTGGAGGAGCTGAGGGCAGGAAGGATTTGGTCACTGCATTCTCTGTCTCGGCTGTTGCACCTGCGTGGTTATTGTAAACAATCTGTCCCTTTTCTTAAGATTTATTTATTTATTTGAATGTCAGAGTTACAGAGAGAGCAGGAGAGACAGAGACAGAGACAGAGACAGAGAGAGAGGATCTGTCATCCCTTAGTTAACTCTCCAGATGACTGCAATGGCCAGGGCTGGGCCAGGCCACAGTCAGGAGCCGAGAGCTTCGTCCGGTCTCCCTGTCGGTGGCAGGGCCCAGACCCTGGGGCCATCTCTGCTGCTTTCCCAGGCCATTAGCAGGGAGCTGGACATTCTCAGTTCTTGATGGACGGAGAGAGCACTTTGGGTTGTGAATGCACATGAATAAAATTCACATGTCTGTGTTGATGGTGGTCTTCATCATGTCCAGTTCTGGCGTCTTTTCTAAAAGTGGGCTCCACAGTTTGCCTTTATCAGCGTTGTGTATCGCCTGAACTCTAACAACCACCTGAAGAGCCAGTGCTGCCACTCAGCGGATTGAGCTGCTGCTTGGAATGCCCGCCTCCCCTAAGAGTGACAGTCCTGGCTGCTCCGCTTGTGATCCAGCTTCCTGCTGATGCACCTGGGAGGACAGCAGATGATGGCCAAGTACTTGGGTTCCTGCCACGCACCTGGGGGACCTGGCTCCTGGTTGCAGGCATTTGGGCAGTGAACCAATGCATGGAAGAGCTCTCTCTGCCTCTCCCTCTCTGTCTTTTTGAAAGTAGCCATCTTGGGGCCTGCATTGTGGCGTAGCATGTTAGGCTGCCACCTGAGTTGCTGCCATCCAGTATAGGTGCTGGTTCCTGTCCCAGCTGCTCCACTTCAGATCTAGCTCCCTGCTGATGGCCTGGGAAAACAGGGAAAGACGGTTCAAGTGTTTGGGCTCCTGTACCTTCCTGGGAGACCAGGAAGAAGCTCCTGGCTCCTGGCTTTGGCCAGGCCCAGCTCTGGCCATTGCAGCCATTTGGGGAGTGAACCAGTGGATGGAAGATTCTCTCCCCCCTCCTCTCCAAATAAATAAGTAAATCTTTAAAAAAAATAAAAAATCATCTATCAAAAGAATTACAAACAAAAGCTACATGTGGCTGATTTTCCTGTTGAAGGTGTGCATCTTGTCAGTGTATCCAACACAGCACACTTTGCTCACATCAAATTGCGTGAATAATAATTTGGCCTTACCACTCCAGCAAGGATTCTTTGAAGACCCATTCTGCATTCAATGGTGTTGCAGGTGCACAGAGTCTGAAACAGCATCTCGGTTCAAAAGGGTTGATCTTAGAAAGCTTCCCAATAATCTCCTGCCCACTGCCTCGGGAGTTGTGGGTGGGACACCGGGGTCTGGGGAATTGACAAGCAGCTCCCACTCCTTCCTGTCTGGAAAAATCACTCTTGGTGAGATAAAAGGTCTGGCCAGCCACACAGCTGAGGTGGTCTCTACCTGTTCTTAACCTCACCTGCTCTGAGCAGAAAAGCATGCATGCAAACCCCAGCAAGGGGCGCAGTGGCTTAGCCCACTCCTCAGCTGGTTGCTGGCGCCTTCTCAGCCTGCACAGAGCTGTGGCGAGCGCACTGTGGGGACAAGGCTTTCCTCTGGGATTGCGGGGCACACGGGGACAGTCAGGTTTGCTGTGAAGAGGACAGAGGAGGGAAACCCCGTAATTGCTAGGACCAGGTATCTGGCCCGTGGATGCCACGGAGGGTAGAATTTGCTTTTTTAGTTTTTAAAGTACGTTTTTCCCCCTTGACCGAAAAGCACAAGAGGATCAAGCTCATCATAAGATGCTTTTGTGTACCTGATTAGTGTCGCATCTCTGTGTGTTTATTTCCATCCCACTCCTTCCCATGGAGCCTCAGAAAGGGGTATTTTCTTGCGTTGAAACCTGGTCACAAAACCGCATCCACGGGGTTTTGTCTTTGGGTGCTGGGGACATCGTGCCAGTTCTTGTCCCTCTTGGTGGCTCACAATGGCATGTTTGCAGGTGTTGTGGTAAGGGCCGGGATGCCTCTGACGGGGGCGGGGGGTACTGTGTGTGAACCCTGTTTGAACTGCTCTGGGAAAAGACTCCCCTTACAGAAATCCAAGGTTGCGGTGAAATTTACATCCCTGTTATTCTCACTGAGTGATTCCTGAGGTCATCTGGGGCGTGGAGTCCTCTGCTGCTCACTGGGTTGGGCCACGGGGCCGGGCGTTTGCTTCGTAGCTGAAATGGGCACCTCCTGAGCTCATCCTTCCCTAGCCGCGACCATTGTACTAGCCTGTTCATCCGGCTGTGGGCATTGTTCAAGGCCCGCGGCCAACAACTCCCACAGTTTGTGCTGGCCCCGAGCCTGGGAGCTTGAACCAGTTCCCAAACGCACACAGAACCCCTCTGTTAGGACACCGCGTGCTGCTGTAGGTGACACCAGCACAGCTCATCGACCAATGCCTGCGAATGTGTTTGGGTGTGCCTGGCAGCCCTGACACCGTGTGGGGAGAGGAGTCGCCTTTCCTCCTGCCACCGATCGCCCGTCCATTCAGCCCCTCATCGGCTTTCCTGCCTGCACTAGTCACACTCTCGCAGTGTGGCACCTGCCCCGGAGCACCCAAGGGTATAAGACTAGGAGAGATGGGCTACTGGCCACAGTCTGCCTCTCAGCCCCACACCCTCCCGTAGCCAGCAGAGCGCCCAGGAGCAGCAGTGACAGGGACACCTGCCCACAGAGCTCTGAGAGGCAGGGCAGAGACGGGGGATGGAAGGCCCCGTGCAGCTCAGGTTGCAGTTTCTTGCTTTTGGCCCAACGTCAGGATTTACAGAGCAAAGAGCAGGGACAGCAAGGCCTTTGCAGTCAGTTAACAGACAGGACATGGACTGCACGTGCGAGAGTGTGATGCTTCTTACCTGCATTCTGAAAAGCCAGCGGCCACCCAGTCAGTTCCCGTCTGAGCCCACTTCCAAGCTCACTGGTGAAGCTCGGTCCTGTGCTGGGCCTTCTCTGCCCTTGGCTGGCGTCGGGAGGAAAGTGCGTTCATGGCAGGGGTGCGTGACAAAGGCCACGCGGCCAGAGCTCAGCTCTGTGCTCTCCCCCTTGGGGCTGGACTCACAGAACCCTTGCACACCTGGGAGCCCTGGCGAGACCACGTACGTGTTCTGGAGGGACAGGTAGAGGCCACAGCCACAGCTGTGTGTCTGGAGCCCTGAGAAGAGCAGCCCCACTGGGGTCACCAAAGCTCAGGCTGGCGGTCTGTGTTCAGCCTTTCCTACTGCAAGGGTCATAGCTGTGTAGTGGGGGTGTCAGAGCCTCATGTGCATGGGATTCTCGTGTGGATGAGCTCAGGAGAGAAACCACAGAGCTCCTCTTCACGTGGTACCTCCAGCAGAGGTGCTAGGCTGGCTCCTGGCGTGACCAGGGGTGTGGGTGGTGAGGGATGCTGTCCAGGCCGCGTGTCAGAGATTAGAATCAAGCCCTCAGGGTGGGCGGTGAGGTCCTCTTTCAGGCGAGAAGCCCATTGACGTCAGCAGCCTGGGAACAAGGTCGGGCTTCATGTGAAGGTAACAGTGCTCGCTGTCAGGAGGAAACGGAGAGCAGCCAGGCTGTTTGCAGAACATCACGCTGAAGACAGGAGCCTGCGCGGCTGTCCTGGGCCGCCCATGGCACCCAGAGCTCGGCCTTTTAAAGCAGTCCTCTGCGGTCTCAGGGCGTGTTCCAGCCTCCCCAGCCCTGACCTGCGGGAGCACCACCCTCCAGGGCTTGGGGGAGAATGCAAACAGCCTCCAACAGCTGACGCAGCCCTGCCTCCCCCTGCCCCTGCACCCCACGCTGAGGCAGCCAGTTCCAGAGGGCAAGCTGTTTCCCTGCAGGCTGTCTTCTTGGTATCTCGTGGGGACCCCTCTCGCTGGGGGAGTTCTCCTACCTTTATATCAATACCAGCCTCTTCAAGACTCTCTTCCCTCCCTAGCCCTACTACACACACACACACACACACACACACACACACACACGGATAGAAAGCCCCTCCCCTCACCTTGTTCTCACACTGCTTGCTGCCCTGCTACCGCTGACATTGCACTCCCCGTCCAGGCTGGCTCACCTGGTGGCAGAAGCCGTCCTACTCACCTCTGTTCCCAGCACCTAGCACAGTGTCAGCACATGCTAGAAATTCAGCAGAGCAGTTTTGGGAGAGTAAAGAAAGAGTCCTAGACCAAGCTTGCCCTGCCCAGTGGCTCGCCTGTGCAGTGTCCTGAGAAACACAAAGAACAGTGACAGGGATCAACGTTGTGGTTGGTTTTCTCGGCTCTGCACACAGAGGACAAAGGAAGCTTGGGTACCTGCGGCTTGTGGCCTCCCCAAGTCCATCGGACGGTGTCTGTCAGTCGGTGCCTGGACAAGCGGCTCTCCTGACAGCTCTGATATTTCCCCAGGAATGTTCTCCCAGGCGTTTGAAGTCAAATGTTTTTCTTTCTATAGAACAGTGGGATGCTTTCTAGCTGGTCTGTTTGTTTTGTGTCTCTGAGGCATTTTACTGAGTTGCTGTAACCTAACGGGGACAGAGAGCTCAGGATTACATGAAGGGTCTCTAATTTGGTCCTTTATATAACACTGGCTGGGCGGAGGTTTCGGGTATGCGACGACTTCCCTCAGTAGTTCTCATAAGGTGGATAAGCTAGAATCACATGCTCTCAGTTTCTGTTCATCTGGAAATTCTTCACTTTGCCTATAGTTGTAAATTGCAGTTTTGCTAGATTTAAGACTGTTTGTAACATTTGTTTTTCTTCTCCCAGAACTTTGAATATATGGTCCCATTGCTTTCTGGCCTTTGGTGTTCTGTTGAGAAGTGAACATACAACCTACTGGGATTCTTTTATGGTGCATTACTTTGCTTTTTCTTCTTTTGAGATTTTCTCCTTTGGCTTTAAGCACTTTTGTTATGATGTATATTTTTGAGTTAATCATAGTTGTAGTAAATTAAGCTTCCTGTTTTTTATTGTCTCTCAATAAATTTAGGAAGTTTCATGCATCTTTGTTTTAGTTTTTTCATAATTATCCTTGCTTTCTGTCACTGTGGTGGTGCCATTGTGTGTATTCCAGTGGCCTATGTGGCACCTGCATCAGTCCCTTTCTCATCACTGTAACGAGATGCTGCAGGCAGACTAACTTTGTAAAGAAAAGACATTGATTTAGCTCAGGGCTCGATGGCACTGCCTCTGGCCTGGCAGTGGTGAGGACAACACGGCAGAGGGCAGGAGCTCGGGTGGAAGTAACAGATCACACTGAGACGAGGAAGCCGACAGCAGCAAAGGCTCAGGCTGCCTTCTACAGTACCTCACGCTGGTGAGGGCTCAGATCCTGCACCCTCCGAGGGCAGCACCTCTCGTGACCTAAGGATCTCCTGGTAGGTTCCACACCGTCTCTCGGCACTGCCCTACCACTAGAGATGAAGCTTCCAACACACGGACTGCTGTGAGTTCCAAACCACAGCACGCCCCACTGTTTCTGAGGCTCCGCTTGCTTTCTCTCGCTTCCTCGCTCTGTTCTTCAGCTGACGTAAGCTCTGTCAGCGGAGTTTCTCCGTTCTTCCTCCTGTTGGTTCACTGCTATTGCTCAGCCCCTCTGGTGGGTTTTTTATTTCAGTCATTGTACTTTTCAACTCTAATTTCCACTTGGCTCTTTTTCATAATCTCTCTTTCTTTATTGATGTTCCCTACTTGATGCAACATTGTCATCGTGTCTTCCTTTACTTTGATCGTGTGTGTGTGTGTGTGTGTTTGGTTTTGTGAACATATTTATAGTGGATGGTTTGGAATCTTCCCCTGTTAAATCTGACGTTTGTCCACTCTCACAGCACTTCCTGTTACCTGCCCGCTCTTCAGCTCTGCCCTGTTACGTGGGGCAAGCTTTCCTGTTTCTTCACATTTCTTGTAATTGTGTTGTTGGATATGGGGCATTTCAGATCATATAGCAATCCTGGGTCCTGGTCCTTCCTACCCTCAGGGACTGTGACTGCCATGGGCCTGTGCATCTGTTAGCTACTGGCTGGATTATTTTTGTGATAGCTACCACACACACACACACACACACACACACACACACACAGATATGCCTGTAATGTTGCCCCTCAGGGAGGCACAGCTCTGTGTACAGTCACTCTGGGGTGAAATAGTGTTTCTTCTCTTTCCTTAACCACACAACAGCTGTTAAACTCCACTAATTGCCTTTCTGGCTGATTGCTCAATTATTTTCACCGGTGCCCCGGGGCATGCATTGCTGTAGAAACGAATTCAATCTTTGAAGGAATTGTTTCCGAGGTCAGTTTTTGATATTTGTTCTGACCTCATCGGAGGCCTCCTGCCAGCTGCCTCACTTCCTGGCCGTCTCCTGCAGGCTGGCCAGTCAGCCGTCCAGGCTGTGTCCTCTTTAGGACCACAGAGCTCTTCCCTGTCACCTTGCGCCACCATCTTCACTGTTCTTGAGGATGTCCTCTGGGTTAGACTTCTCCAGACTCAGTGTCAACCACAGTTCCTCTGGGAAGAGCTGGGGGTTACCTTGTTTTCCAGGCCGCCTCTGCCACCCCAGGTCAGCAGCTAGCTCTCCGATGCTCCCGCCCTAGCCAGTCAAGGGGGAAATGGCGGTGGGATCTCAGTGTTTTGAGCAGCCATGTCCAAGACAGAGTCTCCATTCTGTGTGTGGGGTTCGAGCCTGTCCACCAGGCTCACCTGGTACTTGGTCTCAGCTCCAGGCAGCTGCTGTTCCCAGGAAGAAAGCCCTCCGCTGGGTGCCGGGGGAGGGGCCCCGCGCTTCTGGCTGCAGCCATGTGGGTAGAACGTCCCCTCTGCCGGCGTGGGGCCAGGCAGCCAGGGGGCAGAGTGGCCTCCTGTCTGAGTGCCCAGCCTCTTGCTTTCCTTGTACATCTCAGCAGCTTTTCTTGAATCGCGTTTCTTCATCTGCTGTGTGCTCCGAGGACTATTTCCAGAAGCGCTAAGTGATTGTTTTCTTATAGTTTTCAACACTTCCACCGGGGAGCAAGTCCAATGGGCTCCTCTCACTGCCGGGCAGGAAGTCGGTCTCTACATGACTCACGCAGCGTTAGGCATGCTGTTTGTCTTAGAGCAAAAAGTCTCCTTTATGTCTGCACACAGCAAAATTGTTCACTTCAGGGGAAGGCGTCAGAGAAACGTGGCTGCACAATAAATGCAATTTTCCATTGACTTCATTTTCAAATAACAGATTTATTCCCAGGGAGGAAAATCCCATAATTGACTGCACTGACGCTGTGGCCAACACGGGGGAAAGCCGTCAGCTGGTAAATGTCATGGTTCCAGGGAGCCGGCGCTCTCAACGAGCAGAGCTTTTGCCTTATGTTTTGTAGCCTGATTTTGGTCTAATGTTGCATCTTCTCTTCACCATTAACGTTCCCTTCTCATCTACACTCTGCCCCAGATATTTTAAAAATAAACAAAACCAAACCCTCCTGGGTGAGGGTTTTGACTCATCGAAGCTCGCAGCTGAACCGGAAGTTGGAGCTCCTGGCGTACAGTCTCCCCTGGCTTTATAGATGAGGAAATGAAGTCCACAGGGGTGAGCAGGTTCCTTGTAACGGCTGAGTCGCGGGGCAGCCAAAGAGAGACGGAAGCAAGGAGAGGGGGAGGGAGACTGGCCGGGCCTGCAGCCCCCACCTGCTGCCTCGCTCTCTCTGTGACAGGGCGCAAGGTGCAGCACCGTGGGCTTCTGCGGCCTGTGTGTGCCTCTGACCTGCTGTCACGGTTCCGATGCAGGCGGCTGCTCTCTCCCTCCTGGCTGGCAGCTTCTTACAGCTGAACACAGTGCACGGCGGCCTAAAGATGTCCGATTTTAGAGACAAGAGTGATTTTAGGTGAAGTAAGAGGAGTCTCTCTTTCTCTGATGTTGTGAGTTTGTCTCTGCGTTTGATTGGCTTACCCTGAGATCCATGTGCACTGCCCGAGAAGGGACACTCGGCGGAGAGCCGGCTGGTGTCTGCTCTGGGCGCCTTGAATCAGGGGCTGGCTCACACGTGCACAGAATGTGCTGTGGTTTTATGTGATGGTCAATGTGTATTCGTTAAAAGTAAGACATTTAAGACCTAGAACATACTGTAGAAGATAAGTTTGCTTCCTAGAATGATGTGTTAACTGGGGGGGGGGGGGATGCTGAAAACGTTCCTGGGCACTGTGGGGACCACTGGTATCATCGGAGGTCTGAAAGCTGCCTCCTGGAAGGTCCGCGGGTGTCTTGGTTGCTCTCCTTCTTGCCTGAGGTTCACTGGCCACACAAAAGCTTAGAATGAGATGAATGTGATTGAAGAGAACACAGAGCCGCCATGTAGACTGGCGAGCACTGTTCAGACAGATCAGGACCCCAAACCAACGATGGAACAGCCAACTCATGCTACAGGTTTTAAAATCACGGCATAAAGAGAGCCAGGATGGCAGCTGGAGTATGACTCCGGCCTCCTGTGCGCACCCAAATGCTCCGGTAAACGAATGATTCCATGTCACGTTCCCAAGTTTACACATCACACACTCATACATTCAACACCGAAAACAAATAGGAGGACACAACTAGTGTTTAAAATATCCAAAATTTAAAAATATCCACCGGGGCTGATGCATCTTTTAGGCTGCTGATGGTCATCTAGACCCATCCTTTGCTGTCTGCGAGGTTATAAGGATGAGGAGGGCCCCGTCCTGGGAAATGCAGAACCCCGCAGGTGTGTGTCTGCGGTGCAGCCACTGTGGGCCTGGCTAGAACTGGGGAATAAAACCTGCCCCGCCCCGTTTATTAGACAACACGTTTCCTTGATGTGCTTTTGCTCCAGTAGAAAAGCAAGCGAGGATCAAAATGACTGCAAATGCCGAGGTAATCTTGTTAGTGCGAATTTTCTCGTGAGCACAAAATCTGCTAAGCTTAGCAGGGCTTGCTTCTGCGTTGTATTGCTAAGGAAATGCTTTTTGACGGAGGGTGACTGAGGGTGGGAGGGTGAGAGGCTTCGGCCAGCGGAAGGGCGGGGCTTGAGAGCCCTTGTGCATGCATTGGGCAGACAGCATCCGGGCCAGCAACCCGGACACTGAGCCAGCACAGCCAGGGTGAACCAAAGGCGCCATGATGACGGCATCACTGTGCTACCAGGGCTGCCATGCCCTCCCCCACAGGCGCAGGGAGGGACTGAGCGTGCAGGCTGACCCCTTTGCCCAGCCCCTCAGCGGAATCCCTGATCCGAATACAACAAGAACTTAGCAGGCACTGTTCCCCCATGAGGCTCCCCCTCCCCAAGGCTGGGACCCGCTGTTGCCTCTCCTGCAGGCTGGCAAGTCTGAGGTTGAGCAGGACTGAACCCGTGTCCCCCCTCCTCACATCCTCGCGCCACACTGCCCTCTGCACTCACTGGCTCGAGGACCAAGTGTGTAACTGAGAGTTAGGCCACCACGAAGAAGGTGCTGTTTGAAGTCAAATCTCATAATTTAAAATTACTGAGCAGGAAAAGGGGCGTGTTCAAGAGCTGATTCGCTGAGGGCTCCTCAAGGCACGCTGTCGGCTGCCTGCCCCTCTACTGTCGTTCAGCGCGTGGAGCGTGTGACGGACGCGATGGGCACGCACTCGCTCAGGAGGTGCTGGGTTTTGAGCGTGGCAGACAAACCGTGAGCAGTTCTGTGCACTTGGGGTTTGTAACCCAGTGGCTGTGCTGGGAGCTGGGAGGGAAAGGCCCTGGCAGGAAGCCCCCAGCAGGGCAACTGGTGCTGGAGGCTCCGTCGGCAGAGGCCTCCTGAGGTCATCGAGGCTGAGGGCAGCAGGAGCTGGCCAGGGGGTCACTCAGGCTACCCCAGGGAAGCAGGGACACCAGGGAGTTGGACGCCCTGACTCTGCAGGCTGAGAAGCCCGAGCTCTGTCCGCCAGCAGGCCGCAGAAGCCGGAGAGCCGATGGTGCACGCTCCAGTCTGTGTCTGGAGGCCCGAGGCCCAGGAGAGCTGGCGGCCACACTGGGGAGGGCAACCCACCTTGATGTGTCCATTGGAGCATCATTCTCATCCAGAAAAACCTTTTGGATTCTCGACAGCACATGGCCTGGCCAAGCAGACATGTGAGATTAACCCACAAGCCTGTTAAGGTTAGGAAGCAAGAGAACGGGAGGACGGGGAAGCTTGTGCGAACAGCTGGGAGAAGAGGGAGCCGCACATCCCGGACTCGGCAGCTGGGCCGCAGACCTCCTGGACATCCGACCAGCACACCGTCCGGTCTGGACTTGGCCCCAGACTTTTGAGCAAGGGAGTGGTAAAACCAGCCTGATTTCTGAATGAAGGGGTATGGGGGAGAGGCTGGCTGCAAGCAGGTAAGAGACACGGCGGCCCCAGAATCATCTGGCATGAGAATTCATGCAGAAGATTCCAGGGGAACAGTGCTGAGCAGCCGCGTGGTGGAGATGATGGGAAACCACGCGAGGGCAGGGGTGGAAAACGTACTGGGGTCTTAGGAGTGGTCCTGCCCAGCTGGCCCGTGGGGCTTGGCTGGAGCGATTCGGCACAGCTGGGAGACAGGAGGAAGCTGGGAGGCAGAAGCAGGAGCTCCGACCTCAGGCCGCCCTGGATCTGAATCCTGCCTCTGCCGATTCTGCTGTGTGCTGAAGGGAAACAGCAGCACCTCCCAGTGCGGGGGGGGAGTGGGGGCAGACCCTGGAGAGGGCACGTTCACATGCCCAGCAAATAAAGTCGTACAGAGCCCAAAGCAGCCTCCCTGAAGACAGGCAAAAGCCATCGACCTCACCCATCAGAGAACAGAGGTCCGGCTCCCAGACCCTGGTGAACTGTACTCGGAAATTGCACCAAAGTAGGAGATATCGCTGGGTACAGTCACTGCCCACTTACCTACACTTGCACCTCCCACTGCTGCACGTACCCACATTCAGACAAGTTCTGAAAACATTGAATGGAAAATTCTTGAAATAGACAGTTCCGAAGTTTTGAGTTGTACGGCATTTGAGTAGCTAGCGTGATGACATCTCACACCATCCTGCTCTGTCCCACCCAGGATGGGACGCATCCCTAGTCCAGTGTGTCCATGCTGCATACACCTGCTCGTTGGCCACTCACCAGGTGTCCCTGTTAGCACGTGGAGTGTCGCCTGAACACATGCCAGTGACCCTAATCTTAGTTGATGATGGCTCTGAAGCCCGAGTAGTGATGCTGGCAATTTGGGTATGGCCAAGGGCAGCTCTAAAGGGCTTCCTTTAAGTGATAAAGTGACAGAGGGAGACAGCATTCCTACAACTTTTAATCAGCTGTTAATCTCAGGCTGTGCATCCTAGGTGTGTACTTAAAGGAAAATATAGCACAGGGAGGATTTGGAGCTCGCTGCAGCCTGGGGGTCCACCGGCGGTCTTGGATTCTGAGGATAAGCGGAGTGGGCCAGTGTCTGCTCGTGTTCTGAGTAGGTGGGATGAGCTGAGTGCCTTTAGAGACCTCACTCCAATGACCCTGAAACAGTGTTGGGGTTCCAGCCGTCGTCTCCATGTTGAAGGTGTGGAGGAGACCATCACCGAGATTACACAGCGTGGCCACAGCCGTGCAGCCCCTGAGAGGCGGAGTCTAAACTCTACCCAGACCTGAAAGATGCCAATGCCTGCAGTAACTCTCAGATGCACTGATACACATCCTACATCAACGTGCCAATGGAGGGTAGGGTTTGTGTTTCTGTTTCTGTTCAACACATGACTTAACTTTTTTTTAAAAAATCTAAATCCAAATGATTTGAAATAAAAGCAATGAAAGAAGGCTTGGTTCAGGAAGTCTCATACCCCGTACCTTTCATCATGGTGCCATCTGCACACACAGAGGGAGGCAGGGAGGGACAAGACAGACCTGATCCTTGGACAACTTCCCCACGTCCCTTTCCACAAAGTGTGTGGCCGTGGCCATCTATTATTTTGCTCTGTGCCTCACCTTGCTTCCTTCAGTTGACAGTGTGTCCTGGAGATCTTTCTAGATCAGTGAATTCTGTCCCCCTGTGTGGCTGCACCCGTGGTTGTGCATTAGAATTGCTCTACTTGACTGCAACGTCACAGGACTTCCCACTGAGCCCACGCAGGCTGCTCTCGGCTGGGCCTGGCGGCCTTCACTTTGACTTGGAAAATCCCAGATCTCAGTAGCTTCACCAGCAAACCCCTGAGCACGTGCATATGGGTCCCTTAGGAGAAGGGTTTGACACACACCTTTCCATTTGGGATCTGTTGAAATCTTGCTTGGGCTAGGTGTCTGACCTGATGGTTAGGTGCCGGTGGGACTCCTGTGACTCATATCACAATGCCTGGGTCTCAGGTCTCAGCTCTGCCCCCAACTGCAGCTTCGTATTAATGCAGACACTGGGAGGCAGCAGGTGGTGGCTCCGGTAATGAGGTTCCTGCCTCCCAGACGGGAGGCCTGGGTTAAGTTCCCAGCTTCCTGCTTTGGCTCCAGCCAGTCCAGCCAGTCCAGTGCTGCCATTTGGAGAGTGATTCGGTGGAGGAAACTCTCTCTGCCTGTCTGTTTCTGTCTTTGAAGGAAAATCTTAAAAACAAAATAAGAAATTATGCTCACTTTGCATTTTCCTCTCTTGGACTTCTTCTCAAGGGCATATAAACCGATTCTCTATGGATGATTGAAAGCGCATGAGACGCAAAGGCTTGGGGCTGGCATAGCGGTTAAGCTGTCGCTTTGGACATCTGCATTGCACCTGGGACTTCCTGGACTGAGTCCTGGCTTTGCACCTGATTCCAACTTCATGATAATTTGCACCTTGGAAGGCAGCCCTGATGGCCCAAATGCTTGGGTTTCTCCTACCCACGTGGGAGACCTAGAGTGAGTTCCTAGCTCCTGGTTTAGGTCTGACAAAGCCCTATCTGTTGCAGGCATTTAGCGGGGTAAATAAGCAAATGGAAGATATGTCTCTCTGCCTTTCAAACAAACTGAAGAAAACATATTTTTTAAAAATGCATCACTGTACCGGGAAGAGACGGAGCTGCTCGTAGCTCCTCACAGGCTGCTTCTGTGCAAGGAAAGGGAGCCATGCCGGTGTCCGAAGTCGCTCTGCTTTATGGCACCAGGCGGTGGTTGGGTGAGCTGTGGAGTCATTACTCAGGGGGTCACAGTCTCAGCCCAGCTCTGCCACCGGCCCCCTGTGGTCACCAGCCGGCTCCTGACTTCTGTGGGCCTCCATTGCCCAGTTCCCACCTCAGCAGGCTGTGTGCCGAGTCCATGAGTGAATGTTTGGGAAGCACTTAATGTAACATCTGCCCAACAGCAAGCACCATATGGTGTTTATTTTAAAAAAGTGAACCTCTCCAGGACCCTTAACCTTGCACTTGAGACTGTGTACCTGCACCGTGCAGCCAGGAACAATAAACTGTGGGCTGTGTGAGATGAAGTGCATAGAAACAACTTCAGAGGGAGAACCTTGGCACATTACACACGTGTTCAGTGGCCTCTGTGTTGTTGCTTCTCAGCCGGTCCCTTGGTAACGCCATCAACTTAGTGAAAGTCCACACTGAGATCTGAGATCACAGCTTGCTGGTGGGAGGGAAATGGGTTAGACCGTATTTAAAGTTTGTGTCCCCAGATGGGGTGACGGCTCAGAGCCAAAGCCTTTCATTCAAGGGTCTTCTCAATGTTGAGTCTACAGTTCTTATCCAGTGTGGAATATGATGTCAAAACCATTTGCTTTATTGTAAAGATGTTTGAGTCCATTGTTACACAGTCTTCCTAAGCAGTGTGGGTATAAACTTGCACACCAGTGGTGTGCCTCCTGGCTCCATCCTTGCTCTGAGAGGCTGGCTGAAAAAGAGAAAGTCGGGAGCTCACATCAGAGGTGTGTCCGTGGGGACACAGGTGGCCATGTGAGGGCAAAGAAGGGAAAATGGAGGTGTGGGGAGCAGCCAGCTCTGGGTGGTTTGGGGGCCCAGATTCACAAAGTTGTCGACCTCTCTCTCTGGCTGTTCTGCAGAGCGACTCGAGCAGAGCACATTTTTAGACTCACTTGAAGGACCGATTCCTTCAGCGGGGTAAGCCGTGCCGCTCTCCTTACCATGCATCTCTTGTACGTCTCCCAAAGCCTTCCTGAAGCAGACGCCCCAGCTCTGAATGGGGAAGCAGGTGG
Source organism: Sylvilagus floridanus (assembly GCA_949820135.1). NCBI lineage: Eukaryota > Metazoa > Chordata > Mammalia > Lagomorpha > Leporidae > Sylvilagus > Sylvilagus floridanus. The sequence goes on from OX463227.1 coordinate 3,009,396, forward strand.
ACCTGCAGGTGCACACGTGCAGGTGAGGGCTGATGACCGTAGCGAGCTGCGGGGGCCGTTAGCAACCAGCACATGAGTCGGTGAGGCTGTGTTTGAGTTTGTGCTTTCAACCAAATGGCCTGTGGCTGCTGCGCTCTCTGCGCACTTTACAAAAAGCACTTACAAAAATGTTGGAAACAAAAGGACCGATACAACCTAATCCACAGTTTGGTGAGAACACTTCTGTTTTTCTTGTGCCTCTGATACTATGGTCCTTTGTTTCGGAAACTCTGCCCTCCTGATACCTGATTCTAAACATTGCTGCTGCAATAAGAACTGACACACTGCACTCTGGGAGTGCGGCCCCAGCTCCCCTGGGAGCAACAGCAGGGTGCACACACCTGACGCTGAAAGTAAGGGTCTTCTCAATGTCAATGCTCAAGCAACACATGCAGCAGCCAGGATGATGAAGAGAGAGGCCAGAGGCAGCAGGCTTGATGCCCTGTGGGTCTCCCATTATCATCAGGCACTGGGTCCTGCACAAAAGACCCAAGGGTTTAAGGCTGAGATTTGAAATCCATGCTATCGCAGGACCTGCACTGCAGTGTGCAGAGGGTGCTGGCCTGGGCGCATCTCAGGTGCGGTCCATCCCAGTGTGTGGGTGTCTCCGGTCAGGCTAAGGATGCAGCCCCATCCTGTACGCATAGCACGAGGAAGCACGTTTTGTCCAAAGGCAGTCTGAATTGTACTGCAGTGACTACAGCCAGTCTACAGCCAGTCCTCAGATGAGCCAGTCGTAAACCTGCAGAACGACTGCCTCTTCCCCCATCCACTCACAGAAACAGGTTCTGGGCGGGACTTTATTTTCATTTATTTGAAAAGGAGAGAGACAGAGCGAGAACTCCCAACTGCTGGACGGGGCTCAAGGCAGGAGCTGGGAACTGAGTCCTCATCTGCCCTGTGGGTGGCAGGGACCCAACCTGAGCCGTCACCTGTGGTTTCCTCGGATGCCCATCGCAGGGAGCTGGAATTGGGAGTGGAGGTGGCACTAGAACCCAGGCACATCCCCTTGGGATGTCAAATGCCTGCCCCAAATTTCCTCCTCTTATTGTGTGTTGTAGCTTTTATTACCGTTGGTCTGAATCTAGTAGAACGGGGAATCGGATGGATCACAACACACATCCAACTTGGCTTCCTCTGTCGACATCTGAAGGTTCCCAAGCACATTGCCAGCAGAGTGTGTTTGGGAATCACACTCCTCATTCCGGCATCCTCCACAGGCCTGATGTGTGTGCTCCACGTCTGTCTGGAGCTCTGGGTGCCCCCATGCCCCTGCACCCCAGTCTGGACAGTGGTCTGCAGTCTGCCACTTGTAGGGGAGCCACTGCTGGCGAGGTTGGGTGCATGGAGCCCAGGGTAGGGCTGTGGTGCTGCAGCCGTCAGAGCACACACGATGGTTTGTCTGTCTCTGAACCAGTGATGAAAGCTGGCAAACCTTCCTTATTTAATTTGCAATCACAATTCACAGTGTGTCCGATTTCCCCTTGATTAGTTTTGGAATTATGTACTGAAACATGGCCTTAGGACTAGACACAACACATGCACACGCATGCACGCGCACACACACACGCACATACACACACAAGTGCACACGCAGACACAGAGTAAACCAGCAAACAGAAGGATGCAGTGGCCTCTACATGTGACTTATCTGCAAACGTGGGCCATTTCTACAGCCAATGTTTTTCTTTTTCCTTAAAGATTTATTATTTTTTTAAAAGACAGAATTAGAGAGAAAGGTAGAGCCAAAGAGAGAGGTCTTCCATCCGCTGGTTCACACCCCAAATGGTTACAACAGCCAGAGCTGAGCTGATCTGAAGCCAGGAACCAGGAGCCTCTTCTGGGTCTCCCATGCAGGTGCAGGAGCCCAAGCACCTGGGCCATCCTCCATGGCTTTCCCAGGCCACAGCAGAGAGCTGAATTGGAAGTGGAGCAGCTGAGACTCGAACTGGCACCCATTTGGGATGCCGACACGGCTGGCCAGAGCTTTAACCCACTGTGATCCACAGTGCCAGCCCCACAGCCAATGTTATGGGCTGGTGAGGTGTTCTCTTTTGGGAAATTTTCCAAAATCTAAGTGCTCAGGTTAACAGTTCATCAGAAGCCAGCTTGTTGGCTATATTCTTATGTGAGCCGACCATTCCCAATTTTCACAAAATCAGACCTTTGGCAAATGGAAAATCAACCCTTCAAGGACTCTCAAAAATATTGGCAGGTACAAAGAGCAATGCGGCACAGATGACACTGGAATTGTGAGCAGTGCTGGCAAAAAATATAATTTCAGAAATCACACATGCATTACCATAGCTCACGGAGGTGTTGCGTGTTGAACAGCCATGTCGTCAGCATTCAGGAAGTTAGCGTCTCACTGTGCCTTTCTTGGTTTCCAGTTACTTCAGTGACTCAACTGACCGCGCTGTTGTTCAAGTCCCGGTTCCACACTGGAAGAGATTTTAAAAGAAATCTAAAATTGCCATGAGGCACATAGAGCTTTCAGTGTGATATCTGCATCAGATAAGTTCTGTGGGAAGTCAGACACGGCGCATTCATTCTACTCAGCTAACCTTTCAGTGTGGCCTTGAGGGAGTGTCTCTAATGCGCCCACACGTGTATTCCCGAAGGTCCCCCTCCCACTAGCAGCAGCAACAGTACAGGGAGCACAGGGCTGGATAGCCGTGCCACTATGCGGTGACACGGGAAGAGTAGACCAGAGCACCCCGCCATTCCAGGGGCAGGGGCACTGGCTGAGAATGGGCCACCACGGCAGGGAGGAGCCACCGGGACAGGGCTGTGTCGGTGTGAGAGCTGGGCAACCACTCATTCAACCATTTATTCCTGAAGCAGATATTTCTTGATTCTGGGTGTGTGGCAGGGGTGGTGCTGATCCCTGTCAGACATCCTCACTCATGGGACGATTATTTCTGAGCATCCACCTGAGGCGACTCTTCTGCTCTCTAGCAGACAGCGGGGAGCAAACCACAAATCCCTCTGGCCTTGGGGATCTCAGCCAGAGGAGACACAGTCTGCTCCTAAACACAGTGCCGCTCCGGTCTGACAAAGGTTACAGAGAAAGGGACGGCCAGAGGGCAGAGGGAGGGTGCCATGGCCGGAGGCCTGAGCGGTATGCGTAGGTGAGTCTGGGAAAACCTGGAGAAGGTGGGTCTCTGGATGAGGAATGTTTCAGATGGAGCGGGCAGCGGGGCTGTGGGCCGCCAAGCTTCTTACCCGCCTCAGCAGTAGGGCGGCTGGTCAGTGTGGCTGCAGCAGAATGGACAGGGGGAGTTCATGCAGGGAGGGAGATGAGTCACCGGAGTCACAGGGGGTGCAGGAAGTGGAGAGCAGCACAAAGCTTGCCGAGCGATGTTTTCAGTGACGGTTCAAGGGCAGCATTGAGTGAGTGAGCCTTCGATTCTTTGCCTTGTCCTACCCAGCTCTCCAGCCCTGCCTCCAAGACCCAGAGTCTCAGCCAGGGCTCCTTGGGAAGAGTGAGAGATGGTTCTGCATCCTCAGCTTGTAAAGTCGGGGATGTTCTTGACACACTCTGGGAAGTGTGCCACTTTAAAAATCATAGGGACAGGTGTTTGATACAGCGGTCAAGATGCCACTCGGGACACCCACGCCCATGTTGGAGTGCCCGCGTCAGAGTCCCAGCTCTGCTCCAGACTTCGGCTTCCTGCTAACGAACACTCTGGCAGGCGGCAGGGGGTGGCTCGGATACTGTCCCTGCCCCCACGATGAGAGACCTGGTCAAGTTCCAGGCTCCTGCCATCTGCTGTCTCCACCCTAGTCATTGAGGACATTTGGGGAGTGACCAGCAGATGGAAGATGTCTCTCTGCCTTACAAAGAGAACAAACATAAATAATATTTTTAAAGAATCATAATAACATGTGGCACTTCATCTTTGCTCATGGAAATAAAAACTATGAGAAATCATTTCAGCGGCATCTAAAGTTAAGTAGACCTGGGATGAAGCTTTACCCTCCCCACTCTCCACACCCACAGCACTGTGGACAAGTGTGGCCGCAAAGCTGCTTTCCTGAAGTCTTGTAGAGCAGTGTGTGTGTGAGTGTGTGAGTGTGCGTGAGTGTGTATGTGAGTGTGTGTGTGAGAGCATGTGTGTGAGAGTGTGTGAGTGTGCATGTGTGTGAGCGTGTGTATGTGTGAGTGTATGTGAGTGCATGTGAGTGTGTGTGAGTGTGCGAGTGTGTGTATGTGAGTGTGTGAGTGTGAGAGTGTGTGTGAGCATTGTGTGAGTGTGTGTGAGAGTGTGGGTGTGTAAGTGTGTGGGTGTGTGAGTGTATGTGAGTGTGAGTGTACATGTGTGTAAGAGTGTTGAGTGTGTGTGTGAGTGTGTATGTGTGTGTGTGTCTTCCTCTAGCGTCCCACCCACAGGGCTGTCCCCTAGAAGCCCATTTGTGAGCTGTCCATCAGAAGGTCTCCAATGTGTCCTAACTGCCTTGTGGTCCATGCCACTGTTGAGTGCATCCTTGTGTTCACTGTTGGAGAGCCATGGCGGACCCCTGCTGACAATTCTTCCAGAGAACTCACAATGTGAGCGGCTGGCTGGACCTTCAATCTTCCTTGCTGCCCGCCTTCCATCCATGCGTCCACTCACAAATAACCTTGTGACCGTGCTCCTTGGGCAGGTGCTGTGCTGAGTGCTGCAGAACCACGGCCCCTGCAGACCTGGCTCTGCCCCCAGCACTTCTACATTTGGTGGGAGAATCAAACTAGCAGCCAGGCAGTTTCAACACAAGCTAGATGCTATAGTAGGGGACAGTTTAGGTGTCTATGTGAGCAACTCAGAGAGACACCCAACCCCGCTCAGAAAGTGCAGGTCTAGGTGGCTGGAGCAACGGGCCAAGTGTGAGCCCACGGTCCATCAGATTCCCGATCTGCGTTGTTAGGAACCCTCATGCTCCTGGTGTGTGATAAACGTGGGTGTCTAGATCGTGTGGGCCACCAGGCTGCTGTAGCCACATATCCAGGACAGAATGGCTCCTAAACAGCAGAATGCATTTCTCACAGTTCGGAAGCCCGAGAAGTCACTGTGAAGGCCTAGGCAGATTCGGTGTGGAGTTGGGGCCGCTTCCTGGGTCCCAGGCAGCCATCATGTTGGTGTCTTCCCAGGGCACTGATCCCGTCCAAGAGGGGTCTGCTGCCATGATCACGACAGAGTCATCTCCCGAAGCTCCCTCCTTCCACACCACACCAGCAGACCTGGGGGTAGGATCCAGCGTGGGAATTTGGGGAGGGCCTAGTCATTCCTCCTGTCGCAATGGACAGATCTGGCTTCTTCATAGACTGGTGGAAAACCAACCAGTCAAAACCAGGGCAAAGGAGGGGATTTTATCACAGCTAGATGGAGTGTCTCCTGGAATTTCACTCACCATTCTGGGAGGCAGCTTCTCTTTCTCTGATCATGATAAGCGATTTCAGATAAATGCATTACCACCAGCATACACAGGTGGACTCTTCGGGTTGATTTAGAATCTCCAGAGCCTCTCTAAGCCTCTCACCTCGGCTAGCAGTTCAGGGACCTGTACCTGCAGGCCAGGCCGGCATGAGAAGACTTCGTGAAATGGACCCGTTCACTGTGCAGTCCCAGGGGCTCACTGACCGGAGCTGATTCTGTGTGAGTGCCCAGCAGACTGCAGACAACTAATGCACAAATGCAGGCTGCATCCTGCTTTTGAAAGAAGGAAAATTTATCTAAAACAGCTGTGGATTCTACCAAGCTTTTACAGAATAATGGCCTAACGCTGGGCCAGCAATAGAGGTATCTCCCGGGACGCAGTCTGAAGTGCCAGTTCTCTGTCCAGTCCTCCGTTTGGCCTGGAAGCAGTTCACGCCGGACGTTTCTGGTTTTCTGTCTGGATGAAATGTGCGTTGTTGAAAGTGGGGTGTTGCAGCCCCTTTCTGCTAGTGTGCTGAGTCTCTCCCTTTGGGCCTATTCGTATCGGCTCTGTGTGTATAGACGCCCCTATTAGAAGCACACATTTACAATCATCACAGCCTCATGCTGAATCATCCTTTTATCATTGCATTAATAGAATGACCTTCTCTGTCTACTTTTATGGATGTGGTATTCAAATCTATTTTATCTGCTATAAGGTCTTCAAAGAGCTGAAAGATATGCATATTATGAAAAAATATGCATGGATTTCAATTTTTTGCACTAAGACAAACATCTTTCAATTCCATTTTTTCCTTCCATCAACTTTCTTTCTTTTCTGACAGGCAGAGTGGACAGTGAGAGAGAAGAGAGAGAGACAGAGAGAAAGGTCTTCCTTTGCCATTGGTTCACCCTCCAATGGCCGCGCGGCCGGCGCACCACACTGATCCAAAGGCAGGAGCTTCCCATGGGGTGCAGGGCCCAAGCACTTGGGCCATCCTCCACTGCACTCCCGGGCCACAGCAGAGGGCTGGCCTGGAAGAGGGGCAACCAGGACAGAATCCAGCGCCCTGACCGGGACTAGAACCCGGTGTGCCGGCGCTGCGGGCAGAGGATTAGCCTAGTGAGCTGCTGCGCCGGCCTCCATCAGAAGTCCCTTTGTGTGACTACTGCTGCTCCTTTCTGGTTGCCCCTTGTATGGCCTCTCCTTTCTGGTTGCCCCTTGTATGGCCTCTCCTTTCCGTGCCTTCACTTCCCTTCTCTGTGTAGGAAAGGTGCAGTAACTCCTGGAGGCAGCAGACAATGGGTGGGGTTGGTTTGCTTTTACTCCATTTGGATGTCCTGTGTTTTACTTGGAGAATTTAATCCATTTGCATTCAAGAATCATTATTGCTAGATGAGGGCTTACTATTGCCGTTTCATTCGTTGTTTTCTGGTGGTTTCTATATCCTGTCCAACTCTACTATTATCTTCCTTTGTGGTTAAAAGTGATTTTTCTCTTTTTCTCTAGTAGCATGTTTTGGCTCCTTGCCTTTTATTTTTAGTGTATCTATTACAGGTTTTTGCCTTTTGTTACCATGAGGCTTATAAAAACATCTTAAAACAGGTTATATTAATCAGATCACAACTCACCTTTGATCACATAAAAATCCTCTAAACATTAACTTCACTCCCACCTCACAATGTGAGTTTTTAATGTTTCAATTTGCATAGTTTTATAATGCATATATCTTAAAATTATGGAGTTATTACTTTTTTTTTTGACAGGCAGAGTGGACAGTGAGAGAGACAGAGAGAAAGGTCTTCCTTTGCCGTTGGTTCACCCTCCAATGGCTGCCGTGGCTGGCGCACCACGCTGATCTGATAGCAGGAGCCAGGTGCTTCTCCTGGTCTCCCATGGGGTGCAGAGCCCAGGGACTTGGGCCATCCTCCACTGCACTCCCGGGCCACAGCAGAGAGCTGGACTGGAAGAGGGGCAACCGGGACAGAATCCAGTGCCCCGACCGGGACTAGAACCCGGTGTGCCGGTTCTTTTATTTATTTATTACTTTTAACAGGTTGGCTTTTGGCCTTCATGCAAAAGATTCAGTGGTTTATATCCCATCATTAGATTTTGAGAATCTTCTCGTCTCACTGTATACTTGCTTTCACTACCAAGTTTCAGATTTTTTCTGCATTACTCACTAGCATCCTTTTCTTTCGGTTTGAAGAAATCCCTTTAGCATTCCCTGCCGGGCAGGCCTGGCGGTAGGAGCTCTCCCCGCTCTCTCAGGTGTGCTTGCCTGTGGAAGTCCTTCCCTCTCATTTATTTCTGCAGAAGCGTCCTGCAGGTATCCTGTTCTTGGCTGGCAGTTTTCGTGCTCACCACGTTGAGTGCCCCTCCTCTGTCCTGGCTCCTGAGGGTTCTCCCCCCTCTGCTCTCCTGGCTCCTGAGGGTTCTCCCCCCTCCTCTGTCCTGTCTCCTGAGGGTTCTCCCCACTCCTCTGTCCTGGCTCCTGAGGGTTCTCCCCCCTCCTCTGTCCTGGCTCCTGAGGGTTCTCCCCCCTCTGCTCTCCTGGCTCCTGAGGGCTCTCCCCCCTCCTCTGTCCTGTCTCCTGAGGGTTCTCCCCCCTCCGCTCTCCTGGCTCCTGAGGGTTCTCCCCCCTCCTCTGTCCTGGCTCCTGAGGGTTCTCCCCCCTCCTCTGTCCTGGCTCCTGAGGGTTCTCCCCCCTCCGCTCTCCTGGCTCCTGAGGGTTCTCCCCCCTCCTCTGTCCTGGCTCCTGAGGGTTCTCCCCCCTCTGCTCTCCTGGCTCCTGAGGGTTCTCCCCCCTCCGCTCTCCTGGCTCCTGAGGGTTCTCCCCCCTCCTCTGTCCTGGCTCCTGAGGGTTCTCCCCCCTCTGCTCTCCTGGCTCCTGAGGGTTCTCCCCCCTCCTCTGTCCTGTCTCCTGAGGGTTCTCCCCACTCCTCTGTCCTGTCTCCTGAGGGTTCTCCCCCCTCCTCTGTCCTGGCTCCTGAGGGTTCTCCCCCCTCTGCTCTCCTGGCTCCTGAGGGCTCTCCCCCCTCCTCTGTCCTGTCTCCTGAGGGTTCTCCCCCCTCCGCTCTCCTGGCTCCTGAGGGTTCTCCCCCCTCCTCTGTCCTGGCTCCTGAGGGTTCTCCCCCCTCCTCTGTCCTGGCTCCTGAGGGTTCTCCCCCCTCCGCTCTCCTGTCTCCTGAGGGTTCTCCCCCCTCCTCTGTCCTGGCTCCTGAGGGTTCTCCCCCCTCTGCTCTCCTGGCTCCTGAGGGTTCTCCCCCCTCCGCTCTCCTGGCTCCTGAGGGTTCTCCCCCCTCCTCTGTCCTGGCTCCTGAGGGTTCTCCCCCCTCCTCTCTCCTGGCTCCTGAGGGTTCTCCCCCCTCCTCTGTCCTGTCTCCTGAGGGCTCTCCCCCCTCCTCTGTCCTGTCTCCTGAGGGTTCTCCCCCCTCTGCTCTCCTGGCTCCTGAGGGTTCTCCCCCCTCCTCTGTCCTGGCTCCTGAGGGTTCTCCCCCCTCCGCTCTCCTGGCTCCTGAGGGTTCTCCCCCCTCCTCTGTCCTGGCTCCTGAGGGTTCTCCCCCCTCCTCTGTCCTGGCTCCTCAGGGTTCTCCCCCCTCCTCTGTCCTGGCTCCTGAGGGCTCTCCCCCTCCTCTCTCCTGGCTCCTGAGGGTTCTCCCCCCTCCTCTCTCCTGGCTCTGGAGGGTTCTCCCCCCTCCTGGCCCCCTAGGGTTCTCCCCCCTCCTCTGTCCTGGCTCCTGAGGGTTCTCCCCCTCCTCTCTCCTGGCTCCTGAGGGTTCTCCCCCCTCCTCTCTCCTGGCTCCTGAGGGTTCTCCCCCCTCCTCTCTCCTGGCTCCTGAGGGTTCTCCCCCCTCCTCTCTCCTGGCTCCTCAGGGTTCTCCCCCCTCCTCTGTCCTGGCTCCTGAGGGTTCTCCCCACTCCTGGCCCCCTAGGGTTCTCCCCCCTCCTCTGTCCTGGCTCCTGAGGGTTCTCCCCCTCCTCTCTCCTGGCTCCTGAGGGTTCTCCCCCCTCCTCTCTCCTGGCTCCTGAGGGTTCTCCCGAGAACCTGGCTGCTCCTTACTTGCAATCTGCTTCCTTTCTCTTGCTGCTGCCTTCGGCATTCTGTCTTTGTTTTAGAACTTTGACGATTTGATCCTAATAGGTCTAGGAGCCATCTCACTTGGATTGACTCTGGTTGGTGAACTTTGACCTTCCTGTGCCTGCATATTTGTATAATTTACTGGGTCTGGAAAGTTCCAGCAACAATTTTGTAAAATAAGTTTTCTATGCCTTTGTCTCCAATGACCTAGTAGATGTTTACAGAACATCCCACTTAACAACTGCAGAATGCCCACTCTTCTTAACAGCACATAGAACTTTTTCCAGAGAAGGTCATATGTGAGACCATGAAACAAGTCTTAACACATTTTAAAAGCTTAAAATAATTTCATGTGCCTTTGCTGACTATGATGGTATAAAACTAGAAATCAGTAACAGGAGGAACTTTCAAAATTTTACAAATACATGGAAACTAAACAATATGTTCCTAAGCAAACCAATGAAGCAGTTAAAAAGGGAGATTTTTAAATCTCATTAGAAGAGTAAAAAATGGAAAGATAACCTACTAAGACCTCTGAGATGCAACGAAACCAGGTCTAAGAGAGAAACTTATGTCATAAACACCTACATCAAAGAGGAAGCAGTACCACAGATATACGAGCTAACATTGCACCTCAACAAAATAGAAAAACAGAACAAATTGGACTCTAAAACTATGTAAGGAAGAAAATTACAAAGATCAGAGAAGTAATTGGAATACAGACTACAAAACAACATAAGAGATGAACAAATGAAGAGTTGGTTTTTCAACAGATAAACTAAATCGACAACTTTATCTAGAGAAAATAAGAAAGACCCAAATAAACTCAGAAATGAAAAAGGAAGCCTTATAACTGACAGCACAGAAATGCAGATCAACATAAGACACTGTCATGTACAATTGTACGCCAATAAACTGGGTAATCTAGAATAAATGAATAAATCCCTATGCACATGCAACTTACCAAGAACAAAACGTCAAGAAATAAAAAATCTGAACAGATCGGTAACAAATAAGGGGATTGTATCAGCAATTAGGTAGTTGCCTATCATAGACGAGCCCAGGGCCTGACCAGTTCACTGCTGAATTCTACAAACATTTAAAGAAGAAAAACCAATTCTTCTCACATTATTTCCAAAGATTGATGAAGAGGGATTTCTTCCAAACTCGTTCTATGAAGCCAGCATTACTCTGATCCCAAAACCAGGTGAGGACACAAGAAAGGAAACTAGGGACCACTGTCCCTGATGGACATAAATGCAGAAATCCTAAGCAAAACACCAGCAAACTGAATTCAATAGCAAACTGAAAGATCCTTCAGCATGACCAAGTGGGGTTCATCCCAAACTCAAAGAAGGTTTGTCTGTAGATGCAGAAAAAGCATTAGAGATAATCTACATTCCTTCATTACAAAGCTCTCCTGAGTTATGCGTGGAAGTAAAGTACCTCAACATAGTGGAGGCTATGCATGACAAACCCACAGCTAACATCACACTGAATGGGAAAAAGTCGAGAGCTTTCCTTTAAAATCTGGAGGAAGATGAGGATGCCCATTATTTCCACTTCTCCTCGACACAGCAGTGAAAGTCCTAGGCAGATCAACTGCACAAGAAAGACATGAAAGGCATACAGTTTGGCAGCAAAGATGTTACATTTTCTCTGTTTGCAGACAGTATGATCTTATTATATAGAAAATATATATAATATACAGGCAAATATAGTCATATTTTATATAAATATATTAAATATACATTTAGTATATTAGATATATTAAATAAATTTAAATAAATTTATTTAAATATTTAATAAATATATTAAATATGTTTATGTAAATATGAATATATGTATATATGTTTCTAATATATAGAAAATACTAAGAGCACTATTGAAAAAGCCTGTTAGAACTCATAAGTGAAGTCAGTAATGTCACAGGATGAAAAATCAAAATGCCCATACATGTCTACATGCTAATAGCAAACTGTGTGAAGTAGAAATCAAGAAAACAATCCTATTTACAGTAGCTGCAATGGTTCTTTTTAAAATTTTTTTATTAATATGAAGAGCTATAAATTGCTTTAAAATACAAATGACTTAACCAGGGAGGTAAATTATTTCTAAAATGATGACTAGAAAATATTGATAAAAATAAGTGAGGCAGACACAACCAAGTGCAAAGTTATCCTGTGTCGCGATTGGAAGAATCACTGTTGAAGTGTCCTGCTTCCTCACAGCAATCTGCAGCTGTAATGCAATCCCAGTGGAAGTGTCAGCGGCGTTCTTCAAGAAATAGAAGAAAATCCCAAAATTTATATGAGACTGCGAAAGACCCTGACTGTCCAAAGAAGTCTTGGCTAAATACAATAAAATTGGGGGCATCACATACCTGATTTCAAACTACACCTCAAGCATGGAGCAACCAGTCAGCCTGCACCAGAATAAAAAGAGGCACGAAAATTGGTGGAACAGAAAGGACAGCTCAGAAACAACCCCAAGAACCTTCAGCCGACTGATTCTTGACAAAGACAGCAAGAGCACGCATTGGAGAAGGGACTCGCTGTTCAATAAGCAGGGCTCAGAAAGCTGAATATTCCTGTGTCTGCACATGGAGTTACATGCTTATCTCTCACCATACACAAAAAATCAACGTAAAGATTTCAGACCTGAAAGTCTAGCAGTACTAGGAGTATACGTAAGCAACAACAGCAAAAATGCACAAATAGGATCACATGAAAATTAAACACTCCTGCAAAGCAATGCGGTGATCAACCGAGTGAAGAGACACCCTATAGTAGAAGAAACTGTTTGCAAACTATTCGTTTGATAAGAAGTTAATTCCAAAATAAGGAATTCAAAGAAGTTAATAGCAAGAAAACAACAAATAACTTGATTTAAAAATGAGCAAGACTTGAATATAGACTTTTTTTTTCCAAAGATGACATACAGCTGGCCAACGGGTACACGAAAATAAATTCAGCATCACTAGTTGTCATTGAAACACGAGGCAAAACTACAGAGATATCACCTCACCCCAGCTGGAATGGGAGAGAGAGCAGACAACCGAAGGCAAGGCTGTGAAGAAAAGGGAACCCTTATACACTGTTGGCGAAAACTGTCAATAATTACAACCATTATGGAAAACAGTATGGAGCTTCCTGAAGCGAATGGAAACAGAACTACCCTATGATCCAGAAATCCCACCGCTGAATATGCAAGTATAGCCAAAGGAAATAAAAATCAGTCTATTGAAGAGACATCTGCATTTTTTCATTTTAAATTTAAAAAGTAAAAATTATGAAACAGTACAAAGAGTCCTCTGTACCCCACACCCAGCTTTCCCAAGTGTTAAATGAACTTGGATTTTTATTGTAGCACTATTCACAATAACAAAGATGGAGAATCAATGTAAGCGTGTCAGTAGATGAATGGATAAAGCTAATGCAGAAAGTATACACTGTGGAATATTATTTGGCCATAAAGATAATTATACCTTGTCACTGTGCTGTGTGATCTCACCCATAGATGAAACCTTAGAAAGCTGACAGTGTAGAAGTCCAGAGTAGACTAGAAGGGTACTTCAAAAAGTCTGTGGAAAAGTGAGATTAAAAGTGAGGTTATTTGGGTGTAAAAATTTTTGAAATCCATGTGTGGGTTTTTCTTAACAATTCTTTTCTTTTTTTTTTTTTTCATTTTCAATTCTCTTTATATACAGAAGATCAGTTTAGTATATATTAAGTAAAGATTTTAACAGTTTGCACCCACATAGAAACACAAAGTGAAAAATACTGTTTGAGTACTAGTAATAGCATTAAATCACAATGTACAGCACATTAAGGACAGAGATCCTACATGTGGAGTAAGTGCACAGTGACTCCTTTTGTTGACTTTACAAATTGACACTCTTGTTTATGGCATCACTAATCTCCCTATGCTCCAGTCATGAATTTCCAAGGCTATGGAAGCCTTTTGAGTTCACTGACTCTTATCTTATTTAGACAAGGTCATGGTCAAAGTGGAAGTTCTCTCCTCCCTTCAGAGAAAGGTACCTCCTTCTTTGATGACCTGTTCTTTCCACTGGGATCTCACTCACGGAGATTTTTCATTTAGGTCATTTTTTTTGACAGAGTGTCTTGGCTTTCCATGCCTGAAATACTCTCATGGGCTTTTCAGCCAGATCTGAATGACTTAAGGGCTGATTCTGAGGCCAGAGTGCTGTTTAGGACATCTGCCATTCTATGAGTCTGCTGTATATCCCACTTCCCATGTTGGATCGTTTTCTCCCTTTTTTGTTCTATCGGTTAGTATTTTCAGACACTAGTCTTGATTATGTGATCTCTTTGATTCTTAGTCCTATCATTATGATCAACTGTGAACGGAAATTGGTCACTTGGACTAGTGAGGTGGCATTGGTACGTGCCACCTTGATGGAACTGAATTGGAATCCCCTGGTATGTTTCTATCTCTACCATTTGGGGCAAGTCAGCTCGAGCATGTCCCAAATTGTACATCCCTTCCCTCTCTTATTCCCACTCTTATATTTAACAGGGATCACTTTTCAGTTTTAACATTTATTTTCCATTAACTTTTTGAAGGCTCATTCGTTTACATAATTTCAAAAAACTTTTAACTGAAATTAACTTATTGCTTAATTCTGCTTATCCACAAACCTTTTGAAGTCCCTGTATGGTGGTTCCCAGAGGCTGGGGAGGGTAGGTGTGAGGTGATGAGGAGAAGCAGCTGGTAGTGGGTCCAGTATTACACTTAGAGGGAGGCATAAGCCCTGGCGTCCTGTTACACCGTAGAATGACTATGATTAGCAGTAACGTGTGCATCCCAGTAGCCAGATGAGAGGGTTTTAATGAAGAAAATGATAAAAAAATGATAAATACTTCAGGTTATGGATATGCAAATTATCTTGGTTTGTTCATTGTACAGTGTTTGAAATATCACACTGCATCCCATAAACATGTACAATTATTTTATATCATTCAGCGATGAAACAAAACTTACAAAAAGGAATACAATTCTTAGCTCTTTGCCAACCCTACTGAATTCTGGGGCAAGGGCTGTTTTTGATATTCTTCAGATGATTCTGAACCATTGTTGTAAGGGAAAACACACACACATGCTCACACACACACTTACACACACACGCTCACACACACTCGCACAAACACTCACACACACACGTCACACATGTTTTTTCATGATAATTACTGAGGTTAATATTGAGACCTAAAAATATAGTCTTGACATTTCCTTTGAAAAGTCCTATCTTCTTCTATAGCTATATGGAACTAAGTATGAGGAAACTGGTTTTTAAGCTCCGTTTTGCACAGCAAATGTTTCTATACCATCTGGAAAACCAACTGAATTCTACAGACTCTGACAGCTATCACCAGGCGTGTTGGCTGTGGTGGACCTACATCCCTGCAGCTCTCTTGATGCAGGCGTTGTTATCATCAAAGGAGATTCGGAGATTGGTATATAACACGCTGCTAGGCAAAGTGTCCCGTGGGTTCCATCTAGGAGCTTTACCTACGCAATTTACAAAGTTATTTGAGTCTTCAGAATTGCAGCTTCCAAAGCAGTGTAAAAATATTAGCATGTAAAAGCATTTTCTTCAAGCTGGCCACCTGAAAATACCTAAGAGGAAATACGAGTGTTTAGGCAGAAGGTAATGAGTATTTTTGAAAGGAAGTATTGTTGTGTGTATTTGTTAGACAGTGGAAGAAACTTCCAAAGTTCCTGTATCTTTATCTAACAAATGTCTACAGATTATGACTCAAGTTCCACGTCAGTTTACGTAAACACAACTCCATTTATCTTTTGTCCTGTACCCATCTCCAGAGAAAACACTTCAAACTGTAGCTGGAAGCTTGCCTTCTGCTGAAACGGAGAGAGTGTAATGCTACCCTGATCTTCCCTAGGGAGGCTGCTACGGTTGAGCAATGGTCCTTTTTTGATTTGTTTTGGCACTTTCTCACCTAGATTTTAGAGCTTGCAAAATATTATATTTGGCCTGATTCTCTTTTTTGCTGTGGTGTTACTCTCAAAACCTTACAGGGGAAATACCCTAATGGGGTTTTGCCTTTATCTGATGCTATATTCCTTAAAAGAAAGAATGGAGAGTTCTATTTTTCTCCATCTCAGTTCCAATGCTGTGACTATACCCATGGTACTTACCCATCATAAGTACTCAATAATACTCAACATGCACCCACCATGGGTACCCAGCAGTTCTCAGCAGTACTCAGCACAGGTACTTGACAATATTCAAGAGCACCCATTATGGTACCAATAAAACATATTCAGTAGCACTCCTCACTGGTGCTTGGCAGTATTCAATAGTACCCACCATGAGTACTCATTAATACTGCAACAATACTCAGCAATAATCACCACGAATACCTAACAGTTTTGAGCAGTACTCATAACAGCCATTCAACACTACTCAACGGTTCCCATGATGGGAACCCTCCCAACATTACTCAACAGCATTCATAATGAGTACTAAACAGTACTCAACAGTTCCAGTCATGGGACCCCAAATACTCACAACTTCCATCGTGGGAAGCCAGCATTACTCCACAGCACCGAGCGTGTCAATGCAATAGTGTTCATTGTGATCTGTCATCATTCAGTCCTCTGGAATTATGGTCCTTTCTTGGCTGTTCCGGTATTTTCCTGGGGCTAAAGTGGCTTCTCTGTATTCAGCCATCTTGGATTCCCATAAAGTAGAAAATATTCCAGCATTGCCACCAGGACACTGAAATTGAACCCATGAAATCTCCTGGCCCTGTGTCCTAAAGGAAAACAAAAGAGGGCATTGCTGTGTGTGGCAGTGGGCCATGCAGAATTACCACTGGAGTATCAGCAATTTCATGGGTCTGTCTTTCTGTGTTTATCCCAACTGTGAAATACAACAGGCACTGGCATTAAGGGGATTGTAAAGTATTTCCTCACAGGCTTGCTAAGCTGATGCATCTCTGGTGGGTTTCCCTGAGGAGGGGTCAGCTCTGCAGGCTTTCAGAGCTGGAGGGGTAAAAGCTGGGTTAGGATCCAGGATTATGCTTCCCAGTGGTCTTTGGGAACATGGTATCTGTCTCCAGCTTGGACAGGTTACAAGGAGGTTCTTCCCTCCCTCTGTGAAGCTACTTTGTTTTCTACCAGCATAAAGGACTACTTAGATGCATAACTTCGAGGTAAGGATTGGGTTTCCTGGGCTTAACCCAAAACTTAATCTGTGGCTGGCGCTGCAGCTCACTAGGCTAATCCTCCACCTGTGGCGCCGGCACACCAGGTTCTAGTCCCAGTGGAGGCACTGGATTCTGTCCCAGTTGCTCCTCTTCCAGTCCAGCTCTCTGCTGTGGCCTGGGAGTGCAGTGGAGGATAGCCCAAGTGCTTGGGCCCTGCACCGGCATGGGAGAACAGGAGGAAGCACCTGGTTCCTGGCTTCAGACTGGTGCAGTGCGCTGGCCCTAGCAGCCATTTGGGGGGTGAACCAATGGAAGGAAGACCTTTCTCTCTGTCTCTCTCACTGTCTAACTCTGCCTGTCAAAAAAAATTTTTAAAAACTTAATCTGCATGAATTATTTATTCTTACGTGGTGCTAAATTACATCAATCTTCTCTCAGCACTTCACCTGTTACACAAATTTGGTCTTCACTACCTTCCTGTGAGGTCGTTTTGAAAAACCCGAGATGTTCTGTAGGACAGGCCCTTCAGCAGAACACTCCAACCCACCGTTGCCTCAGCCGGCCGAACGCTGCGAGTATAAAATGCCTGTCATGTTGAAGGTGCCTTCAAAACACTCCAAGGGAAATGCAGAATCGCCACAAGGATCCTTCAGTGGGATTCTTTGCACCAGACAGCCCCCCACCTTCTTTCATCTAGTAATGCACTCTTAGCATAAAGGAATCTGGAAAAGTCTGAGTGGTTCAAATCTTTTTTGCGAAGGAAACAGACCAGATCCTTGCTGGATGACAGTTGATCTGGCGGCTGTTGCTAGGATAGAATTTCCGCCACATACAAAAAGAAATGTGCATGCTAATTTATCATTCAAAGGGATTTTTTTGGTAAGAGCTAATGTACAAAACCTGTTAGTACAAAGAGAGAAAGAGAAAGGGAGAAGCTGAGTGTGGGTGGTGAGGTTGGGTCTAGTCCTGTCAGAGTCTGAGGCCAAGCTGCAAAGGCACTGGCTGAAGGTCAGAGGTCAGGACAGGAAGATTGTCACTGCCTCCTCTGAGGGGCCTGGGGCGTGGGTGATCACTTTACTGTGGAAGCCAAGTGAACTGGTGGTGGGGACTGGAGCATTTTCACCTCTGAGAAAGAGAAGCAATGGAAGAGATACGCACAGACGTAAGTATGCACACACTATACCCTCACACATATCTATACACCCACATGTGTATACAGTAACACACACATATACACACAGACGTAAGTATGCACACACTATACCCTCACACATATCTATATACACACGCATGTGTATATAGTAACACACACATACACAGACTAGCACACACATATACACACACTGTACCCACACACATATCTATACACACAAGTGTATACAGTAACACACTAGCACATACATGTACACACACCAACACATACATACACACAGACATAAGTATGCACACACTATGCCCACACACATATCTATACACACATGTTTATACAGTAACACACATACACAGACTAGCACACACATATACACAAACACATGCACACACCTACCTGTCACACACTAGCACACATTAACATACTAGCACATACATGCACATACACCAGCACACACATATATATACAAATGTGCATACAAATCACCATACACACATACACAAACATACACACACAGCAGCACACACATACACACACACTAGCACACACACATACACATACATGTATACACCAGCACATACATACACACACACACATATATATACAAATGTGCATACAAATCACCATATACACATACACAAACATGCATACACACTAGCACACACACATACATTTATACTCACTAGTGCACACATGCATATATACACAAACACACGTGCATTATATGCACACTGGCATACATATGCATGCATGCATACACATACACATACTCACTATGTACACATGTACACACACATACACTAACACACATATATACAAGCACACACTCACACTAGAAAATATACTGATACACACATGTGCACACATTCACAATACTTACATACACATTAGCACACACATATTTTATACACACCATGACATGACATACACATATGGACATACACACACACACACACATACGAAGGGTCTTCAAGGCATTCATGGAAAATGTGCATTACCTTTAATTCCATTTTCCATGAACTTTTGTTTAAACATGCATTCATTTATCTGAAAGGCAGAGTTACAGAGAGGAAGAGACAGAAAGAGAGAGAGAGAGGTCTTCCATCAGCTGGTTCGCTTTCCAGATGGCCACAATGGCTGACCCTAGGCCAGGCCATAGCTAAGATCCAGGAGCTTCAAACACGTCTCCCATGTGGGTGGCAGGGGCCCAAGTACCTGGGCCATCCTCCTCTGCTTTCCCAGGCCATAGCAGAGGGCTGGGTTGGAAGTGGAGCAGCCAGGAGACAAACCAGCGGCCACGTGGGATGCCAGTGTTGGCAGGTGGGAGCTTTACCCGCTACGCCACAACACCAGACCTTTCACGGACTGTTTGAAGCTTCCTGGTGAGGACACACAGAGAGAGGAAGGAATTGACTCATGCAATTGTGCCACTGAGTCCAAATCTGCAGAGATGCAGGGAGGAGCTGGTGGTGAGGGTGTGGCAGCATCTGCAGGCAGGATTCCGTCTCTGTGGACTGCAGCCTTCCTCTTAGAGTTATTGGTAATATTTAAAAGTGTATTTATTTTCATTTTATTTGAAAGGCAGAGAGAGCGAGAGTGAGAGCGAGAGAGAGAGAGAGACCTTCCATCTGCTGGTGCACTCCCCAGATGCCCACATGAGCTAGGACCGGGCCAAGTCGAAGCCAAAAGCCCAGAACTCCATCTGAGTCTCCCACGTGGGTGAGAAAGGCCGAAGTACTTGAGTATCTTCTGCTGCCCATTGGCAGGGACCTGGATTGGAAGCAGAGCAGCTAGGATCCGAAGCAGGCACTCTGATGTGGGATGCAGGTGTCCTAAGAAGTGATGTGCATCGCTGTGCTAAAGGCTTGCCCCAGAGTTTGCTCTGAAGGCCTCAGCCGAGTGGATGGAGCACACTCACACTCCTCTGCTTTGCTCAGTCAGCTGGTCTCCATGCTGGTCTCCTCTGCAAAGCCCCTGCGGCAACATTGAGGCCGACGTTTGACCAAACAATTGGGAGGAGACAGCAGGTCACTCCAGCTGCACTTTTCCTTCGGAAGTTGTTCTCAGGCCAGACGTGTTTATCAGGAATGAGCGAGTCCTGGCCCTGCGGTTAGGTCTGGGTCACCCTCAGCTCCCTTGAGTTTTGCTGCCTGCCAAGGTTGCCAGCCCGTCCTCACACAGGAGGAGGGGGCGACAGTGTACACTGCCCCCTTGTCAGCCCGTGGCGCCTGTGCCTTTCCACAACAATTCAGCGGAAAGACGCACACGACACGTGGTGGCTCTCAAACACACGAGTGCAGAGACGTGGTGCAGCAATGCTTCCCCACTGCACAAAGCCTGAGAGGCCAAGTCCCGGGGCTTCACGCAGTACACGGCTGGGGGGGCCGCTCCCTTGGCGACCATCCCTGAGCCCATGCCCCTTCACCTGGAGCCTTCTCCACTCTCCTCCTTCCAGAGTGGGGGAGCCACCAGCTCACAGGGCCCAGCCCCTCCTGCAGACACTGTTTACCTAATGTGGCTGCTGGGTGCTTTGTAGTCTCTGTCCCTGATCATCAGCTTCATCGGAGCAGGTCCTCTGCCTCCATCATGTTTTCCAAGAGCCTAGAATCGTACCTGGTGCGTGGCATGTGCTGAATGAATGAGTGAATGGATGCGTTTTGCATGGATGCGTGGGGCCTAAGGCTTGGCAGTCACCAGCCCGAGTCGCTCGCTGACCGTTTCTTGTTCTCCCTCATTGGCCTGATGGAGGTTCCACTGCTTCTCTGTCAGCAGTTTCCCTCTGAGCGCCTCACACACAAACGCCCTGGGAGAGGAGTCACCCATCGGATTTTTTAACTTATTTATTTGAAAAGCAGACTTAGAGAGAGAGGGAGGGAAGGAGAGAGAGAGTCTTCCATCTGCTGGTTCACTCCCCAGATGGCCACATTAGCCAGGCCAAAGCCGGGAGCTAGGAGCTTCTTCCAGGTCTCCCACGTGGGTGCAGGGGTCCAAGCACGTGGGCCGTCTTCCACTGCTCTCCTAGGCCACAGCAGGGAGCTGGATCGGAAGTGGAGCAGCCAAGATACAAACTGGCGCCCACGTGGGATGCCAGTATCACAGGCAGTGCTTTGCCCACTACACCACAAAGCCGGCCTTCACCCATAAGATTTTAAATGATTGTATTTTAGCTAAATATAGAATACACATCTATAAAAAATGAGCTTAATTTTTAAAGGCTTCTTTCTTTCTCAATATCTAGAGTAGACAGGGAATAAAATGCTCTTATCTTATTAAATAAAAATAAACCCTGATTTATAGGCCTGTGCATCAACACTGCTCACGCCTCACCAGCATGCAGCCCCATTTATAGTTCACAAGGATGAAATGTGCAGTTTAACGTTTTAGCCTTTTTGCTTCACACGTGTCTTCCAAAACGAGAACAAGCAATCAGAGCAGGTGCTTAAAACTCAGGCTTGGAAAAGTACATAAGGTTTGCCTGTTTGCAGAATAATAAACTCGCATTTCAGCGTCAGCCAGATTCTCAGGGCAGACTCAGTGGGAGAAAACCGCTGGTTTTCCCATGTCAGATTATTTGGGTGTCTCCTCCTCCTCCTCACTGGGGTGGCTTCCACTGAAAACTCCAGCTGGAGGCTTAGATCCCTGCACTCAGAACAAAGAGTCCAGGCAGTGCAGCGGGCTGGTGCACACCACGGACGTCGGGATAATAACGGCAAAGTCTGAGAAACAGGGTGAGGTCTCCCGGTGGATAAGGGAAACCCCTCTGATGACACCGGTCTTCCAGTGGCTAAAAGAATTGGGGATGAAATGCCCCCAGCGTGCAGGAAAACCCCGATGTGACGTTACTGCTGGAAGCCAGCCTCACAGCACCCAGGGGTGGCTGTGTCACTTCTGCCTCCGTGCTCTGGTGTAGAGGAATGGTCACGGCCCCGGCATCGTGAGCTGCAGGTGCCTTCCGTCCATCTTTCTTTGTGGTAACATCGCCAGCTTCTGTCAGGAGTGATGAGCTAGGCTGCAAGGCCATCAGTGAGAATCTAGGTCAGTGTGGGTGGTGTCACTGCACAGTGGGTCCCAGCTGGGCGTTGGCTCTCTGCCATTCCCTGCATGGTCCCTGAAGCCCGACAGCTTTGCCTCCAGGTGTCCCACTGTCCAGGTGTTCCACTGTCCATCGCCAGAAAACTCAGTGTGCAGTGACATGGCTGAGAGCACCCAGGACGTGGCAGATCAAATTTAGAACCAGGCCTGTTCTGATGGCAGAGACCAAGCGTACTTTTTATTATTTTTATTACCCAACATTACTGTTTATTGAGTGATTGCTGCATGCCAGGGACCATTCTTGGCATTTTCGCCCAATCTTATCCCAGGTAACTCTCACAGCAACACTGAGAGGTGCATTTTGCTACCGCTCTCATTTTACAGGTGGAAAACGAGGCTCAGAATTCTCTGTTTTGTCCAAAGACGCAATGGGCAAGCGATTTGTCTCCAGAATACAAATTTGAGTCTTTGCTTCTGCGTGAGTCTGACCGGCTCTGATCCGCCCCCTCCCCCACTATGGGGCCTTTATAAAGTTTGATCATAGATGCAAACATGAAGAACAGATTTTTTAAAGACTTATTTTATTTTTTATTTGAAAGAGTTACAGAGAGAGAGAGAGAGAGAGAGAGAGAGAGAGAGAGAGAGGTCTTCCATCCACTGATCCACTCCCCAGATGGCCCCAATGGCCGGAGCTGCACTGATCTAAAACCAGGAGCCAGGAGCTTCTTCTGGGTCTCCCATGTGAGTGCAGGGGCCCAAGGACTTGGGCCATCTTCCACTACTATCCCAGGCCATAGCAGAGAGCTAGATCAGGAGAGAAGCAGCCGGGACTAGAACCAGTGCCCATATGAGATGCTGGCGCTTCAGGCCAGGGTGGTAACCTGCTGTGCCACAGCGCCAGCCCCTACCAATAACACTTTTTCACAGAATCCAAGAATAGAGATATTACAGGTCCTACTCTTTTACTATAATCCAATAATAATAATAATAATAATGATGTAACTGAAAATTTCAACTATTTGGGAAATAAAACACACTTCTGTAGAATCTCACAGATCAAAGAGAATGTTATAAATTAAATTCAAAGCCATTTAGAAACTTATGAGCCAGGGAAAATTTAATTTGAAACCTTTGGGGTCCCTGAAAGCTCATCTCAGGGAGGGGCGTGGACAGAAATGCCTTCGATATTAAAGAAGAAAGACTGGAAGACAAAGGAGCTAAATGCACATCACAAAAACACACAAAACCCAACATGTGGTGAGAATCAATAGCTGAAACTGATAGCAGTTACCCTAGGAGAAAATAAAAGCAAATGTATAAACTGATTCTTTGAGACTGGAAGTAGCTAACGATGCCCACGGACCCAGGTGCAGGCCTTCTCCCAACCCCACAACACAGGCACACTGAATTCCACAGATACACCGGGAGGGTTCGGGCACTTTGGGGAACCTGCAGTATTCATTTCTAATGAATTATCCTGTTCACATGATCGCTCTCTGAGTCAGTTCACCTGGATGTGACAGCGCTGGGACTTAAGTGGTTCATCCCAGGCCTACCTAACTGCTAAGGGTAGCAGGAGCAGCCGGGGGCTTACTGAAAGAGGTGATATTCTTCTGTACCCAGCAAACAGACAACGCCAGTCGCCCAGAGAATCCCTGAGATTATTTTTAAAGGCATTGGTCAAGCTAAAAGGTATTGCTTTAAATGAGTGTAAGAGATGAACCATGCAACCCTATGAAATGAGTGAATTTGGTAAACTTTTGGAAATCTTCCTTACGGATGGAACCAAGTCCTAACGGCAGGACACAGTCTTCAGTGTTCATGGGGAGAGTTGAGTGCCTCACAGGTTTCCCTGCTTGTATTGATCTCTCTTCTGAAACGTATTGATACTGGGTTTGTTTAAATTGGGATTTCAAAAAACAAGATGGGACTTCACCTGTATTTTATAGTTGCTTCAGAAATAAAGCTTGACTGAAAACAGATGGGGTAGATCTTCACAGCATACGTTCCTGAGTTTTACACAGTCTAAACAGGACAATTCCACGTGTCAACTTGCATTTTCTATGGAAGAGCATTTTGAGGCCCCAGTGATATTTGAATAAACATAGAAACCGGGGGGCACTGACTCAGAAAATAAAGTACATCACACAAATATCTAAAGATGGCATCCAAATCCCTAATTTGTCCTCAAAAGCTGCCTTTTTCTAATTAAATCAATTCTGTGATCCTTACGTACAAAATCTGTGAAATGGGCCTAAATCTTAGTTTCTAAAGCTGCCTCTAGGCCTCGTATGCCGGAATCCCATATGAGCCTGGGTTCAAGTCCCAGCAGCTCCATTTCACACCCAGATTCCTGCTCAATGCATTAGAGGAAACAGTGGAGGATGGCCCAAGTGTCTGGGCCCCTGCCACCGATGTGGGGGACCAGGATGGGGCTCCAGACTCCTGGCTATGGCATGGGCCAGCCTGGGAGGTTACAGACATTTGGGGAGTGAACCAGCTAATGGAAGACCTGGCTGGCTCATTCTCTCTCTCTCTCTCTCTCTCTCTCTCTTAAATAAGTAAATCTTTTTAAAAAGAAATTAATAAAAACTGCCTCCAGGACTACTATGAGTCGTGATGAGAGTGAATTAATTGAGTCTTTGGGTAGAGTCATAATGAAAACTTCCCAGAGAGATATACAAAATAACCAGCATGAAGGGGACAGAAGGAGCAATTTATTTTCTCTTCCCGGGTTGACTTCACTCAGAAGTGGCTGTGAAAGTGGAGTTCATGCTCATTTATTCCTGTGTAGGATTCAGGCTGTTCAGAGGTCATATGAGGGCACATCAAACAGTTGGTGAGAAAAACAGAATTGAAAGAAAGATCTGGTTGAATGCAAAAGAATTTGAAATCCATGCAGTTTTTTTCATAATACACATTTCTCATGAACTTTTTGCAGACTCTTCATATTTACAGATTTCAAAAGTTATTTGCACCAAAATAAATTTATCTCTGCAATCCATTTCCATGAACTTCTTGAGGTGCCTTGGTACTTACTCTGTGATCATGCAGAGTGCTCACTATATGCCTAAAAGATAAAATTATCGTGTTTACCAATCAGAGGAAGAGGGCTAGAAAATTTAATCAAATAGTTAAAAAAAAAAAAAAACAGAAGAAAAAATTTCTCTAGCCTCTCACTGGATAATATTTAGAAAGGCGAGCTGACTTTGGGAAAGTATGTCAAAGACCATTTGCTCCTGATTCTTCAAAAATTGAGAACTTCTTGCCAAAACAGGTGGTTTAATATTGATGGACTGAAAACCTCTGAAATTAGTCTCCTCACCCAGCAGTCTCATCTGAAAGGTGGGTCAGATGACTCAGGCCACTGGTATATAAAGTGTGCCCACTTACTGCACCCCAAACCTTAGAAGGCAGTGCAATGTGGTCCTCATCAGCCGAGACATCGTGCAGCTGCAGATAATGTGACTGACATCCACTTCTGTCTGCCATACTCACCTGGAGGCCCCATTCCACTTTAGCTGCTCAATTTTCTTGAATAATTTTTAAAATATTTTATTTATTTATTTGATAGGTAGAGTTACAGACAGGGAGAGAGAAAGACAGAAAGGTCTTCCATCTGCTGGTTCACTCCTCAAAAGGCCACATTGGCCAGAGCTGGGCTGATCCAAAGCCAGGAGCCAGGAGCTTCCTCCAGGTCTTCCATGTGGGTGCAGGGGCCCAAGCACATGGGCCATCCTCTACTGCTTTCCCAGGCCATAGCAGAGAACTGTTTCGGAAGAGGAGCAGCTGGGACTCAAACCAGAGCCCATATGGAATGCCCATGCTGCAGGCAGAGGCTTAGCCTACTACGGCACAGCTCCAGCCCTTGAATGCTTATTCTTCACTAGAAGTTTGTAGAATGCTGGCAGCTTACAGTAGCTTTAGACAGTTTAGTCAGTGGCCATCACTAACACTCCTAACCTGTATAGTTTCTCTATAACAATGCCATTGCTCTCAGTAACCCCGGAAACTAGTGAAAAACATTCATAGGAAATATTCATTTTTCAATTAAGCTTATTATATCATGATTTATTTGTCAATTATATGAGATTACCAGATAACAGTCTCTGTGATGTTTAGCTGAGTTTTCATCATTCAATTCCATTTTTTTAATCAAGTAAGAGAATCATTCGGAATGCACATGTTAGCATTGCCTAGATTTGGTATCAAATGAGTTGAATGGAAGCTAATGATGTTACGTTGTATTTCTCAGTGCACCTATTGTTAAGATCTTTCTGGAAAGGATGGACAAAACAGCAGCAGCTGCTGAATGGAGACTAAGAAGCCATTGCCTTAAAGCCATCCTTGGTTTCTTGTGTTCCATTCAAATACATTTTGTGAGTCAGGTTAAGAAGCGCATTAGGGAAATGTCAGTCTGTGTGCAATCAAACAAATGTCCTTGAATACGGATGCTCCGTGTAGGACCAGAGCCTGCATCAGACAGTGGGGAAGGAGAGCTTGTACAATCTACCCAGGATGTACCAACTGTTTGCCTGCCTGACGCTTTCGCGCTTTGATTTGCCAGGAGCCACCTTAACCTGATTACCTCTTCTGGCTCCCTGCAAAAGCAGCCTCCCAGATGTCCCTTCCTGCCCAGCTCAACCACAGGGGTACAGTCTTGGGCACAGGCCAGAGGCTCCTTTCAGAGATGACCAATAGGTCATGGAAAGCAAAACCCCAAGTACTTTAGTGGTGTTCCGCCTGAGTGTGGTCTTCTGTCAGCTTTGAATGGGTCCTGCTCACTGTTATCATGACCTTCAACCTGGGGTTCTCGGGGTAGAGCGGATGATGTCTCACAATAAGCAGGAGGTGACATTGAGGTTTATTGTGGGTAGTTCAAGGTCAGAGAATGATCTGATTTTTAATATTTTTTCAACTAGGGATTATGTTTTATGTTATATATATATTATAACTATATATGTTATAAATAGCAGGTTACTTGAAAGGGGTGAGAATTTTTTATTGAGAATTATTTTGAAGGCTAGAAGGCATCGTGTGCCAGGAATACAAGACTCCTGAGTGGGGATTTCTGGAAACTTCCACTGAAAATCTCTACCAGAACTGGTCATGCTGGGTGCAGAAGAAAGGGGTCACCATCACTGACCTTGAGACATGGATTCGAGGGAAGAGTCCATCTGAGTTCAGG
This sequence comes from Sylvilagus floridanus, assembly GCA_949820135.1. Classification (NCBI taxonomy): domain Eukaryota; kingdom Metazoa; phylum Chordata; class Mammalia; order Lagomorpha; family Leporidae; genus Sylvilagus; species Sylvilagus floridanus. The sequence goes on from OX463227.1 coordinate 3,036,479, forward strand.
AGGTTCCGCAGCACTGGCTGTCACGCCATGCCTGTTGGCTACACTCCATCTGAAACACCGGAGCACCTGTGGATTACTGCTCAGACGGATCTTCCACTGTTGGAGAAGAACATGGGTGCCAAGAGTCCCCAGGGTCGGGGGAGGGGGAGAGGAAATGTCCTGTTGACAGTGCCTTACCCAACGCCAATTTCAGAACCAAAGAAAAGGAATTGACCAGCCATTCTCCAGGTGCTTTGCCTAGGCTCAACTCCCCTGCTTCCAACTCCCATCTGACCAGGTTGGCAGAGTTCTCTTGCTCTCTGTGAAACAGACACGAGGAATGCTGGGAAAACGCTGCTGATCCTGTGGCTTCCGAGGGCTCTCTTCCTCATGAGGGTCCGTGTGAAAAGGCTGAGCAGGTCCCGACTAAGGTCTCCATACCAGAAGATCCAAGCCTTTGAAAGCGTGGCCTGGACACAGTGTCTGACGTCAATGGCGAGAGGGCTGGGCTCCTGGAGCCCTCTCCTTCTTCCTGTTGGCACTTGAACAAGACAAAGCTCAGCACAAAGAAGAGTTGCAGTCCCCCCTTTGAAAGCTGTCATCCTTAGAAGTCCAGGCCTGGCATCCGAACAGTTCACCCAAGTGAATGAACCTGGCCTCAGCCCCACGTCCTTAAGTGTCCCTTCAGTTCTGGTCTGCAGGAACAATGCTCTGGGTGCCTGGACTGTGCCTTGCCTGCCCTCTGCTCCCTTCCCTTCCCTTCCCCCCTCCCCTCCCCTCCACTCCCTCCCCACCCTGCCCCTTCCCTTCCTCCCCTTCCTCTCTTCCACCCCCTCCCCACCTCACCCCCTCCCCTCCCCACCTCACCCCTTCCCTTCCCTTCGCTTCTCTTCCTTCCCCTCCCCTCCGTTCCCTTCCCCTTCCCTTCCCTCTCTTTTTTCTTTCTGAGATTAATAGGAAGGAGAAGTGAGCCATACTGGTCCTTATTTTTGAGACACATCTGGCCAAAGTTCCTTCTTTTTCCATAACTACCTCAGACACATCATGGACATGTCCTTGCCCCTCGTGAAAACCTGGCCTGGTTACTCTCGTTGACAGTGTTTTCACGGCAAAGATCCTTGAGCGGTAGAGGAAGACCTGCTTATTCCAAACCATGCTGACCAGACAGGATCCAAACATCACACCATGATCAATCAGCACAGTGGGGTGGAGGCAGCTCTGGCTGACCTGGATGTTCCTTTGCGTGGAGGGCATTTGTGGAGAACAGGACATGCTGTGTGCCGTGACTTCAGCCCGTGGAACCCATCAGAAACCAACCCCTCGGATCACTCACGTCCTATTGGTTCCCTTCCACTCTAGTGCTTCACCCGTACATCAGTCATCCACAAGAATACTTTCTTTCTGCCTTATTTTATTATTATTTTGAGATACAGTGCTCTCACGCATCTTTCCTCTGATTCTTAAGACAAAGTCAAAAGAAGTTCCTAGACCCGACTTGTTGAAGTCTATGGAAAGCACTGGTCAATGAAGCAGAACTCATGATTGTCTTCTGATGGGTATTAAATGTTCTGCTTTACTTGCAAAAATTCCTACTGGGATGTTATTTTAATCAAAAAATGGAAAACCCCCTTTCTCAGGTAGAATAATTACTGAAGATGATTTGGAACGTGCATATTTTAGCCACCACCTACTATTAAGTATATTCTAACAGTTGATACTAGTATATTATATTCATATTTGAAAATTAGATACTATTTTACTGTTTATTAAATTAAGAATCATATAACCCCCACTGGTTTTTACTTGTTTTGTAACACAATCAAGTGATAATAAAATAGGAATTTGTTTCATAGCTAATTTGTTTGAATTCATAAAAATAACTTAATTGAAATTGAAATTGAAATTCTAGGAATAGCAGTGGTAGCTGAAGTTTTTTTTTTTAATGTTTGGTCTATTTTCAAGACTGTCTCATTCAGTGTATTGATGATAATAATTTTTTTCCTACTAGAATTATAATGACCTTGGGGCTTTTTTAGGCTTGAGTGTGGTAATACCTTAAGAATGTACCCCTCACTTCAGTCAAGATTGGTTAGCATCAACAGTAGTTGAAATTTGTAAGGTACTGGCATGCAGGGGACGAGAAGGATAGCAATTATTGAGTGCCTGTGGTATGCTGACCTTTTTTAAAGGTTATGAATGATGAGAGGTAGGACTCCGATGCTAAAATGTTTAAAACACAATCTCGTTGATGATTACGTGTGCCTTTGATCTCTTCTTAGGAAATGTAATGCAACATGTTAACATGTGCAGACAAAACACCTGCGTTCCAGGAAAGGCGACAACAGAGCTGTGGGGCTGGGGTAAGATCCGGGGAGAGACGGATTGCAGGAGAGCTCCTGGAAAGAGAAGCTTACAGCCAGTAGTGAGCTTGGGAGCAGCTGAATGAACGCTTGGAAGCTGAACTCCTTGTAACATAGCAGATGGTGAATAAATTATCTTACTAGCATGCAGAGAATTTGTGTGATAGGACATACCACACTTGAACGGCATATATGCTCGTAACCTACTGGCTGTGACACTGAAGGGCTGACATGTAAATTCACATGTTTTGATTGAGCTTGGGAACAACGGCCACTTGTTTATGGGTTATTTTGCTGTATACTTAAAATAAATTACAAAATGTTTTAACAATGTAAAAGCAAATGCCTTTTAAAAAGATTTTCTTTCTATTAGTAGACAAGCTCAACATTTAATTTTTTAATATACTTATAGAGAGGTAGTTTTCAAGAATCAGTGACAGCTGTGAGTCCTACTAATGACTGCTGTAAAACAAAATCAGTTAAGACATAGTCCTGCATGTTTGCCAAAACGTTCCCAGAATATTCACCAGGTGAATTCATGTTAGGAATCTAGCTGTTAGGTTATTAAAAGGGGTGATGGTTAAATTATCATAAAGAAGGCTTACAATTTTTTTGAGGAAAAGAGTCATTAAAAATGTCTTGGGCTCTCCCTTGATCCACGTTTTTAATTGTTTTTAAGACTGTATGTTCCAAATTAGGTAGCGATCAGGCAGGTGTCAACTCCTAAAAATGCATTTTTAAGATAAAATACTGAAGGTAACATAGAGTTAACCTCACCTAAACGTGTGCAGAGCGTCTGGAGAATTTAATCAGCTTATGGCCGTGGCCCCAGAGTCCCACCTGCTCCGCTTGGAGCAAACCCACCATGCAGGGTTTCGGTCCGAACGGAACTTTCCTGGTCACCCTCCTTGGCAAACGGTGGCGACCGAGCCTTCCCTTCTCTGACAACGCTGGCTCCTCCTCGCGCGTATCCGGTGTCGGTGCCTGGCCCCTGTCTGGTTCTTAACTGCCCTCTTACTGTTCTTCCAGTTCTCAGTCCCCGCGACCCCGGCCGGCGTCGCCTCAGCGGAGAGTGATTCCCCAGGAGGACCCCTCACTCTTCCTAACTCCAGCGCCGGCGCTGCCGCCCCGGCCCCCTCGCTCTCACAGAGAGCCCTGCGCTGGCCGGCTTGTTCTGGACAGGTTTGGAGTCACGACACAGTTTGGGGGAGACACAGACTTTGCCCTTTCCCTGAAACGGGTTCTACAGGTGTGGGACACCTGCGCAGGGCAGAAGGGCAGAGCGGCAGTGTGTGTGTGTGCGCGCGCGCGCGTTCTCCACCCGCACGTGGGATTTCCCAGAAGAAGGCAAAGTGGCTGAACACGGATTAGGTTTCTGTTCACAAACGTGGACTCTCATTTGGGGTCGGGACAGCGCTGACCCGAATTCCGTTGTCGGTCAGCAGGCATCTCCCCTGCGTGCCCCTAGTCCTTTGTGCTGCTCTGTGATCTTTGCTTTGTCCAGAGGAGCGCTCCTTGCGCAAACCGCTGGAGAGGAGAAGGACATAAGGACAAGAAGAAGGCGGAGCCCGGGACAGGGTTCGTGAGGACCCCACAGTCTGCGCCCGGGTGTAACGGAGACCCGCGGGACACGGGCTTGACGCCTTTGCTCGCCTCGCTGCGCCCACCAGGTGGTTGGGACCCAAGTGAAATGCGTATTTTCCTGGAGCTGCAAAATCGCCCTCACGAATCCAAAAATACAACTAGGGAAACCCCCTGGCAAGGAGAAACATTTTGCTTGTGAGGGAAGGATCCCTAAACGCTGGCGGAGAAGCCAGTCCTCCCGCAAAGCGTAGACGGCCCCCGGGGACCTCGCCCGCCGCGTCCACTCCGCCTCCGTACGGATGACAGTGATCTGGGCAGCTGTGGAGCCCAAGTCTGGGCAGCGCGGCTCCATCTTTCCGGCTTTTCCTCCTGGGGGTGGGGTGGGGGGAGTATATTAAAAAAGCAAAATCAACGGAAGCGCCTTCCCCTCTTGCCCTGGCGAGGTAAGAGTCGCTGCAATCTTTCTCTTGTCCCATAAACCAAGGGATTCGGATCCTACGCGTGTCAGAGCTGGCAGCCGGAGTTGCGACACCCAGAGTCAGCCTGGGAGACGCGGGGACGCCCTGGACTTTCCTGGGGGCAGGAGCCGCGCCGTGGCCCCAGAGTCCCACCTGCTCCGCTTGGAGCAAAGGCGAGTACTCCCTTTCCCGCTGTCCGGGTCTGGGCCAGAGCTGGTGGCAGTGCTAACCATGTCTCTAAAGCACGCTTTCAAACAAGAGTCGTGAATCTGGAGTTTGAAGGAGACCCGGAGGGCGCGGCTGGGCGCAAGCCGGGAGCTGGGGACCTTCTGTCCGCGGGGCCTGGGCGCACGTCTGGAGCTCGGGTGACGCCCAGCCATTTGGCTTGCGGGCAACACCACAGGGAGTCCGGGCCGCCCGGCCCACCGTGGGGCAGCAAGGGCACCGCTCCCACAGGCCCTGCCCGCCTTGGGGGCCCAACCGCTTGCGCCCGCCCGCCGCAGACACCTGCGCTTCTCTGCGTGCGCTCCAGCGCTCCAGCTTCCCAAACTTCGCGCGGCTCCTCCTTCGGAGCGCCTGCTGGGCGCCACATTTCCCTTCTACAGCAACTGTCTGGATTCTTGGCAGAATCAGGGGACGGCAGGGTCCCAGGAGAGCCACAGTGGGCGAGGGGGGTTCAGAGTTTGGAGGCGAAGGTCTCCTGGTTACCCTCCGGCTATAGCCGCGCTCCCATTCTGTAACCCCTGCGGGGCAAACCCGGCTTGTGCACTCTCAGCTCCGTTGAAAGTGGGGATGGGACAGTGAGTGCTGGGGACAAAACCTCCTCCAAACCTTAGGTTTGTCGGAAGCACCCGGAGTTGCCTAAACTGTCAGCAAACGTCCGAGTTCCAACTCTCCTCCTGGGAGATTTGACTGAGCGCAGCTCCCTTGGATGACTCCTGGCTCGGGCGACTGACAGGCCGACGTGGCTGGCCCGGGAGCCCGCAGCGGCTGCAGCTACAGGGCTACGGGTTCAGAATCCCGAAGGTTGTCCCAGCTGTGACAACGCCCCGCAGACCCCCGGCCGGTATTTTGCCCGCCGGCCGGCCAGGCAGCTCACGGCGCGCGGAGGGCCGCTGCGGTGCAGGGGCCTGGGGCCCAGCGGCCGCGTCCCGGCGGGGCGCGCAACGTGGGCGCGGGCGGCGGCGGCGTGGGGAGCGCCCGCTCCGCCAGTGGGCGTCTTCTGCCGCCGCCGCCGCCGCCGCTACGGGCAGCGGCACTGCGGCGCTTTTCTGCGCGCTTGGAGCAGTGGCCCAGGCACTGCCGCCCGAGCGCGCACGAACCGCGCCACGCCCGCAGGCAGCGTCTCCGCAGCCCCTCGCCCCGCCGGCGAGGACGCCGATTGTGCGCGCCAGCCGGGAGCCGGGCGCAGCCGCCGAGGACGCGCCCCCCGCCCCGGGTCCTCCCGCACCCGCCGCGGATTCCGAGCGCGATGTGAAGCCTGAGCCGGGAGGGGAGGACGAGACGGCCGAGCGGGACCAGCCGGACGCTCGGGCCGCCCGGCCGGGGAGGGCAAGTCCTGCGGGGGCGGAGCCCGCCGCGCCCCTCCCGCCCGCGGCCTGCCCCCGCGGCGGCCCGGGGAGGAGGGCCATGGCCAGCGCGGAGGAGCTCGCCGCTCCCCGCCCCCAGGCGCCCCTGCCAGCGGCCGTGGACGAGCCGGGCTCCGGCCCCGGCAAACTCCGCCCGGAGCCCCAGCGCAGCGCGGCCGGCGGGGGGAGCGCGGCGGGCCCGGGCCCGGCCCCCGAGCGGCCTGGCCGCGGCCGGGCCGAGCGCGCCGCGCCCCCGCGCCCGCCCCCCGCCCCCGCAGGCCGCGCCGGCCCCGCGGGGGGCCCCGGCGCGCTCTCAGCGCTCGGCGGCTGCTGGGTGGCTGCCCGCGCTCCCTTCGCGCTCGCCCTCTCCTCCCCCGTCCCCTCCTCCTCTCCATCTTCCTCTTACTTCTGGCCGCCGCCCCCCCTGCCCCCTCCCTCATTTCTCCCCTCCGCGTCTGCCTTTCGCCTCCCCGTGCGTCTCCCAGGGAGGGAGGGCGCGGCGGCGGGAGGCGGCGGCGGCGATGCTGGCGGCGGCGGCGGACAGGAGGCGAGAGCTGCGCTGAGCGTCCCCGCCAGCAGCAGTCCCCGCGGCGGCGGCGGGCGGCGGCGGCTCTTCCTCTCGCCTGCGCTCCACGGCTTGCTGCTCCCAGCCCGCGCCGGGCCGCGGCCGCCGCCGCCCCGGCTCCCCTTTGGCGCGGCCGTCCGCCGCGCGGGCTTCCCCGGCTTCCCGGGCGCTGGCGGGGGCTGCTCCGGACCTGGCCCCGGCCCCAGCCCCGGCGGCGGCGGCCGAACTCCACGGCGGCCCGCAGGCGCCGGCTTTGCGCTCGCCTCGCTGCTCTTCGGCCCCGACATGGAAGATGGACCTTCTAATAATGCGAGCTGCTTCCGAAGGCTGACCGAGTGTTTCCTCAGCCCCAGTAAGTGGCCTGGCTCCACGTCCCGGCGCCCGGGGCGGGCGGGAAGGGAGCCTGGGTGACGGGCGGCGGGCAGGGCGCGTGTGCCTGGGCGGTTGGCGCCCAGCGGCCTTCTCGGGAGGGGCCGGGAGCCGTTGGCACCCCGGGGGCGTGCGGGAGCGGTCGTCAGCGCCGGGACGCTGGGGCTCCCCTCAGCCCGAGCACGCGACCGGGAGAGCAGCGGGAGCCGGGCTTGGACGCCTGGAGCTGCTGCCCGCCCCCGGCCCCCGGCACTGCTCGCGCCCACGGGTGTCCCGCACGGTTTCTACGCTCAACTTTGTGCCGGGGGTGAAACACGCTTTCTTCCACCTGGCGGCCCTGCGGCCGCGGCTCCGCAGCCCTGCGCCTCCAGGAGTAAAGGCATCCGCCCTTCCCCGGGGGAGCTGTGCGGGCGTCCCGGGCCCCTCCCCGCAGTGGCCGTGGACTCGCCCGGTGGCGGCGGGTGCACCTCCCACCCCTCCCGCCCGGAGTCCACTTGGTGTGGAGCCTGGGGGTTCGCGGGGGGTCGTGTTTGTGAGGGAAAGGAAGCACAATGGGGCGCTAGCGTGGAAGAGAAGACGCCGCCGGTTCCCACCCGCCAGACGCGCTCCCGGCCGACCGCGCGGGGCCGCTCCGCCTGGCCACTCGCGGGCGGGGGGCTGAGGGCGCGCCGGGGCAGGGGCGACAGCAGGCATGTCACAGGGGCCGGGGACGAGATCGAGCAGAAAACCGAACGTAGAGCTGCGCTGGAGGGAAAGAGGCAGGCGGGAGACTAAGGAGAGAGGCGCCCGGCGCGCCCCGGGATTCGCCGCTGCGGTGGATGGAGGGTGAGCAGGGTGAGGACGGAAGCCCCGGGCGGGGCCGGGTGGGAGCGCCTCGCGGTCCGAGAGGTCGCGCCCGTGGGGCAGCGGGCGACTCCGGCGCCAGCCTGGCCGGGCGCGGCTCCCCGAGGCCCGGAGCGCGGCTCGGGCGCCACCGTCCACCGCGTGCGCACCCGCGCCTTTGTCTGCTCCTCGCTCGGGAGCGCGTTTCCGCGGCGCCTTCTCCTGGCAGATTCTCTTCTGAGGCAGCCCTTTGGGCTTCCTGCTCCCAAGTGCTGCTCACTCTGGGGTCCCAGCTGACCCGCAGCTCCCGGGCACCCGAGGCCAAGCCGCTGGTCCTGGCCCGGGGCTGGTCCTGGCCCACTGGCCCTGCTCAGCCACCTAAGGCTGCAGCCCCTTCCCGGGGGCCTGGGCAGGGCAGGGCCGCGCCCCCCCACCCCCCAGCCTGCCTCCCAGACGCAGCAGGGTCCCCCAAGATCTCGTTCCCCTGCGCCAGTGGACTGTGGCGGAAGCTCTGCTGGTGCTTGGGGGTGGACCTGATCGGCCGGCGGGCGGGCGTGGGCCCTGTGCTACCCGCTGGGCGTTGTGTCCAGTGCCCGCCGCCCCCAGGTGGCGGTTGAATTAGTGGATGCTGCTCTTGAAAAGCCATGTGGGTCTGGGTATGAATGGAGTGAGCTGTGGCCACGCCTGCCGCCCTCAGATGTGGTCAGAGAGACTGAATTGGCTGTGAATTGAAAGTGGTGCCCAGAGCGCGGGTCCCACCAGCTCTCTGTGCTGGAGGTGGGTGGGGGAAGCCTCAGTCAGGCCTAGGACTAGGGTTCCTGCAGGTCGTCTTCTGTAAGCGGGTGAATTCTGTGGAGGGGCAGACAGAGAGCAGTCATCCAGGTCCTCTTCTGTAAGCGGGTGAATTCTGTGGAGGAGCAGAGAGCAGTCATCCAGGATGGCGGTTAGGTTGCCCAGGGCGTCTCTGGCAGCCTTCCCTTGGAAAGGCACTGTGCCTGCAGCCGGAGCCAGTGGTCAGAAGGCGTCCACTCTGCAGAGTTCCCCGGGGAAGACCTGCCAGCCTCAGAACTGGGGAGGGGTCCTCCCACCTGTCAGGAGGAGCCCAGGGACACCACTGCACTGGTATTTGGGATGTCACTCGGGCAGTAAGTTCCAAGGTAGTTTTAGACAAAATGTGTCCTTGGCCTTACTCACTGGAGAGTGGGGAGAGGAGGGGCTGCCTGTCCCAGGGCCTTACTCCTGGGCCGTCCCTGCCGTCGGGTCTCTGTTTCTGTCTATTGCTGAGACAAGCTCCCATGCCATGTGCTGACCTGTCAGAGTTCCAAAACTCGACACTCGTTTTTTTTGTTGTTGTTCTTTGCCATTCAGAATGAGCCTTTTTGAGAGGAAAATCCTAGATCCTGTAAGAAAGAAGAAATGCCCAAATGTACAGAGACGTTAACTGTGTGTTCCTTGCTTTCCTTTCCCATCTACTTCTTCGGCTGACAAGCAAGGCTGCCGTTGTCCACTTACTGTTTGCTGTCAACACGCAGATCTTGTGTTACAGGTCTAATGTCCCAGTTTGATTTTAGCCCTGTGTTTGGTTCATATTAGTCCCAGCTAGTGGGGCTCAGCCTCAAAGAAGCAGGCTGGGCATTAATGTCTAGGGCCACAGGTGGTCGCTGGTCACACGCCTGATGACTGCGTGGTCATTAAATTGGTGATGTTCCTGATATTGGCCCATTTCCTGCCATCTGCCCTTAATTCCTGAGTCCTTAATTCTGCCTCAGACACTCAGCCTCACGCTTCATTGCTGGGAGTGTTGCTGGTTGGAGTAGAAACAAATCCTGCACACGGAGAGCCCAGATCTTCCCTGCACGCAAAGTTTGAAGGTGCAAATGTGTGTACAAAGAAGAGCTATGAAGCTACACAGGGAGAGGCTGGTGTAGCTGCGTTTACTCTTTGTGACAAACGGGTCCCTGGGCTGTCTACCCTAGGTGGTCAGTGTCCTTGCTCCCTGTGGCATGGCTGGACAAGCACACACCTGCAGGAGAAAGGACTTGAGTTGAGAAGCCGCCTCGGGGACACTCAGATACCCCACATCTGTTCTGTATCTATTTCACCAGTTTGCTGCTGTGAGTGACAGCAGTGAGGAAACAGGAAGACACAGAGAAGGAAAAAAGATGAAATGAGATAAGTTAGTCTGGGGTGGATTTCTGAATGCAGGTGGCAGGTACCTGAAGGCTACAGTTTTTGTCATGTATTTCTCAGCTATTCAAAGTAGAGCCCGCGTGTGACTCCAGGAATTGTGGATTCTAATGTGGTCCTCGCTGATCACTAACCACTCTCACTGTTCTCAGGACAAATGATACTGTGTGGCCAGCCTGTGGACAAACTGAGATAAATGCGATCCCTCCTGAGAGCAAGTGTGTTTGCCACACAGAAGTGACTTTTGCAGGCACAGGAGTGCAGGCTAGCAACACAGCAATAGGAATGGGTCCAAGCCAATCAGCAGTCAGCCTGGAGATGTTTGCTGAGCACCTGCTGCGTAGAAAGGGTTTGAGGGAGGTGAAAGCAACCAGTGCAGTTCCCTGGAGGACAGGAAGTGTGGGTCTGGGTGCCTGGGACAGGGAGCAGCAGAGCAGGCCTGGGTGTGGGCAGTGGTGACATCCAGGGGCCAGCTGCTCTTTGGGTCATCAGATGGGGTGGAGTTAAACAGGATATTAATATTGTAATTTCACTTTTAATCTGATGCAACAGCTCATCCCCACAGAGGTGAACGAGAAGCAGTGCGAAGATGGTGTCTTCTGTTAGCTCAGCCTGACGCATGCGGTGACGTTTTTTTGCACAGAAAACCTTTTCTATCCCATTAGGGCAAAAAAAAAAAACTGCAATGCAATAGAGAAATACTGGGGTTTTGTTTACTGTATGGCAGATTAAACGTGGTGTTGTGAGCATTTCACCAATTACTGCACTGTGCATTTTTGTTTAAAAGCAGCTGATGCAGTTTGAGAAGAACAGAGGAAGCAAAAGTAATATTTTCCCTTTAAAGGGAACTCTTAGCTGTAATTCACAACATTTTAATTTCTTTTAAAATGCTAATCAAGCTCCTTGCAGCTTGACTGTGAGACTGTCTGAAGGAAAGCTCTGTGGTGACACAGGAGCTCCTAGTCCTGCAGAGGGAACGGAAGGAAGCTATCCAGCGCTGGCGCTTACCTGAGTACTTGACATCTGCTGGGTTACTTTGCTCACTGACTGGCTTACCTGCTCTTTGCTGATCTTGTGCTCCATAAGGTGAGCTCTGCGGGCACCTGAGGGCAGGGTTTGTCATTTGTGATTATCACCCTGACCCTAACAGAGGCTGACACCAGGCTCTCAAATATTTGTGCTGGGAATTCCAAGATCAAGGCAGAACCTGGTGCCTCTCTTCAAGGAACGTAGAAATGGGTGAGTGCTGTCAAATGCTTGCTTTGTGTCAGCATCTTCTAGGGACCCAGGGGTCAAAATGGACAAAGCTGAATTGGTTCTTCCAGGGAGCACGCGGTTCACGAACATGTTCCTGCCGGGGGATCACACATGACACTCACGAGCTGCCCTCTGACCATAAGCCTGTGAGGTGGACGCCGTGCCTGGATCTGGAGTGTGGAGGGCTCTGGAAGCCCACGGGAGCCCTTGCAGACCAAGAGACGGGTTCCTTCTGAGCCTGCAGACTGGGAAAGAGCCTGGGTAGGAAGAAGAGAGAGAGGAAAGAGATTCTTGGCCTGGGCTAACAGTCTGCCAGGAGCCCTCAGAGGACTGCACAGAGGAATCATGGGAGGAAGGCAGGATGACCACTGTCAGTGGTGGGACTGGTCTCCCTGTGACGGAGCAGAGGGCTGGTGGCTGTGGCAGAGAGGAGGAGAGAGCTTGCATCCAGACAGGGACCATGGATGTGAACAGTCCAGGGTGGTGGAGGTGACCGGTGGCAGATTGCACTAAGTTGGCTGGTGACTGACCGAGGAGCGAGGACACAGTGATTCCCAGGTTTCTGGGCTGGAAGTTGGATGTGTGTGGTTGGGGTATAGCAGCGCTCAGAGAAATACCAGAATGGCAGCTATCAGAACGGATCCCCTTCCGTGTATCCAGCAGTGTTCTTGGAGTGGGGCTCTCTGCTCTTGTGGGGCCTGGGCTCAGTGGTGTAGACAGAAACACAGCAAGCAAACGAGCACATCAGAGGAGCTGTGCAGGGTGCAGCCGTGAAGACTGCTTGGGTCGCCCGTATCCCACAGCAGGGGCACCTGAGTTTGAGTTCTGGCTTACTGGGAAGCTGCTACCCTCTAGGGAGATCCAGATTGGGTTCCAGGCTGCCGACTTCAACCTGGCTTTTGCGTGTTTTTGGGGAGTACGGGAGACTTGGAGGATCTTTCTACCGGCGAAATAGCTGTGTGGCGAGTTAGCAGTTAGAGTGAGCCGCGTGGCTCCTTCAGTTTGCTCTGGGAAGGACTCTGGGTTGGTGCAGCTGAGCCGGGATCTGAATGACCCAGTGTAGCCCACGTGCAGATATCGGGAGCAGAGCGCCCCGGGCAGAGTGAAGGCCACGTGGCTGCAGCTTCCCTGGTGCCAGGAGGTGACTAGACCCAGCGTGGAATGAGGCAAGACCAGCAGTCGGGACAGATTAGGGATTTGTAAACCAGGGGAGCACTGCTTGTACAAGGGGAAGCTTTTGGAAAGTTTGGAGCAGATGGGGCTGTGTGATTTGAGATCTCAGAAGCTCATCCCAGCTGCGGTTTGGTGACTGGATCCAGGGAGCTGTGGGTCAAATGGAGTGTGTGGAGGCCTCTGGAGCAGTCGAGATGCTAAATGATGTTGAGAGTAGAAACCAAGTGCAGTGGAGATGCAGGAGTGGGGTGGTCGAGTGTGTGAGACAGCGGGTGCGTTGAATTTCTGGTCAGGGGAGGGGTTGAGGATCCCGGCCTGGGTTTTTGGCCGGGGCAGCTGGTGCATGGTGGAGCTGTTCACAGGGCTGGGAAGGGGGCAGGAGGAGCACAGTGGGACTGGGCACAGAGTCAGGAAGCACATTTAGGGGGTGAAGCCTGAGATGCCCACGGCACAACTTGGAGGAGAGGTTGGAAAGGCAGTTGGATGAACAAAGCCTGGATCGGGGCCAGATCAGGAGTGGAGCAGTCATGGAGCTGGGATATTTGGGGACTGGACACCACAGGGGGCGTGTGTGGATGCTTCCTGTGCAGTCTGAGGGTCTGGAGGAGGGAGTCCAGATAGAGCTGGGTAAGGAGCAATCTGGGTGCCGTGGGAGCTCACAGCTAAGATTTGGTGGATGGAGGCTGGCCCCCTTGCGTTCTGCAGGGTGACCTGCTAGAAGTGGAGATGAAGAGTTGAAGCTGGAGTGGAGATGAACAGTGGGAGTGAGGAGAGGGCAGAAGACAGGTGAGACAGGAGAAGACGTGCAGAGTGCCCTGAGCAGCAGTGGTCTGAGCGCGGAGGGGACATGGAGCAGAAGGCACCGAAAGAGGAGCCTCGGGATGGGAGGAGCCCAGTGCCCTGGAGGTCCAGTAAGTTCCAGCCAGCGGGTCCTGAGAGGAGAGATGTGAAGTAGCGTGGCCGTGAGGGAAGCCCAGTGTGGGTGGGGTGAGGAGCTGGTGACTGTGGATGCTGCAGGTGTGTCCTCAGTGGGTCCAGAGCTGCTTTTCCGGAAGACTGACTTGAGAGTGTCCATGCGCTGAAGGAGAGTGAGAAGCTAGACGACAGGTGTGCACACCAGGTGCTCTGCTCTGCCCTACAGAGGTGCCCTGTGCCCTCACGAGGTGGGGGAGGATGGAGGTGGGTGCTGAGGCGTTTGCAGGGGCCACAGGGGGTGTGAGGCATCACGCGTGTTCCCTGCACACCTACCAGCTCCCCGGACTGTGCGGCATCACTATCCGAGAGTGAGCTGCAGAGGGGCCGGGTGGGAGGCAGCAGGGATGGGGACACAGGAAGAGGAGAGCACCCATCCAGAGCCACAGAGAAAGGCAGGCGTGGGAAGGCCCTGCTGAGCTCCCGCGATGCTGTGGGAGGTGGGCAGAGGCTGGGAACCTAGGAAAGTTTTGTGTCTGAAGTTGTGGTTTAGGAAGGTTTATCCCTTAGCAGTGTGCAGAGGCGGCTGGACTGGGAGCCGGTGTGGAGTGAATTCACGTGCTCTCTTTGCAAAGCAGACTGAGCCTGAGTGAGCACCTGCATCAGCACGCAGGGTGGGAGCCTAGTGCTGGGGCCCTGTTTGTTATGTGACGCTGGCCAAGGGGAAGAGTCTGGAGGGAAGAGAACCCAGCAGGGCCGGGAGGTGGCAGGGAGCTGCCAGGGAGCAGGAAGCCAGAGGAGGCCTCCATGCAGCACAGGAGTGGAGACGGGGCTGGTGTGGCCCGACAGGAAGAGGTGGCCCTGTCTGGTTGTGGTCAGCCACGCCATGTATTGGGGGAGGGGACACACAAGAATTTCCTGTTAACACTTCACCGTGGCAATGCTGATGTCAGGTGAGATGTGCTCTATGCCATCTCAGGATGATCCAGACAAGATAAGAGGTGGTGATAATCAGCTGCACAGCACATGAGTGGCCCCTGACGGGGGAGTGCTCGGAGGGGACCCAGCACATGTCATTCCAGTGAGGCCAAGGCTCCTCCACGCAGGCCCACGGAGTGCTCTCCGTGGACCGTCAGCCTCTTTGCCCCAGTGTCAGACTTCTTGGAATGGTAACCGGGGTATACTCTCCTCTGATCCAGAGTGTTGCCTCCTGGGGGCCAGCTGCCGGTCCCGGGGAAGCTCCCCCCCCCCCCGAAGCTTCCAGAATGCCTGCTGTCCACTGCTTGTGTTTGTCTCCCATGAGCCTGTGTCCTCCTTGGAGGAGGGGACGCGTCTTCCTCCTTTTCTTGACTTTGGAGCCCAGGACGCTGCCAAGTGCAAGTCTTGCCATTGAGTAAGAGCAGGTGTTGTAAGTGGACGAGTGTGATGGAGACGGCCCTTCAACAGTGCTCAGTTTTCCCCAAAGCAGAGAAAGAATGAAATGAGGAGGTTGCAAGATTTCACTGGTGTGACTTGCATCTTTATTCGATCCATGACTGTTGTTATTAATGTAATCAACACACATTCTTTGGTACCAGCGACTGGGGCTCCTGGGATGCCGTGGGCTCAGGACTCCCTGTGCAGGTGCGTCAGCGTGGGGCACCCTGGAGTCCGTGGGGCGAGGGAGACAAGTGCTGAAAGCCATTGGGGCACCTCAGCGTTCTTTCCCCAGGCAGAGAGAAAAAGCTTTTCACTTTGGTGAAGTCATTTTCTCCGTGGCAGTGAGAACGTGTTGCTTATGCGGTGTGGATGCGAGGCCGTGTGTTTGGCTCGGATGCATTATTGATGGAGACACAGATGTACCGGACATTCAGGCTTGGTGAGTGCGGGGTGAGAAGCACTTCCGTAGGAGGAGCAGCTCGCTGTGATGGGAAGGGGAATATGTGGAATCGCAGCCCGAGGAGGGTGGAGGTTGCTGAAGAGTGAGGGGAGAAGCAGTGTGCCTGCCTGGCCTTCAAGTTGCGCTTGTTTGTATCTGAAGAAATTCGTGTGTTTCTCTCTGTTTTGGTGACTCCAAAATAAACATTCCAGATGACAGGCAAAGGGGCTTGGCTGCCTTGGCGTCCTGGATTTGAGAATGCTGGAGCACGCTGCTGCGTTTAGGTTACAGACGTGCACGTTTACTGTGTGTTCCACAGCTGGAGTCCACTTACACCATAGGCATTCCTGTGCAGTCAGGCACCATGCTTTTCAAGACCCTACTCTGTTTCTCTTGATGAAATAGATCATCCGCCTCTTTACAGGTGTGCCAGAGACCTGGCTGCAGATCTTCAGCAGTTCAAACAGCCTGGTTCTAGCACGTGGAGGGATATACAATCAGTGCAGCTGATCAGAAAAGTCTTTTTTTTTTTTTGAACGATTTATTTAGTTGAGAGTGGGAGTGAGAGAGTGTGTGTATGTGTGCGCCCATCCTCTGGTTCAATCCTCAGATGGGTACAACAGCTGGGACCGGGCCAGGCCTATGTTCATCCAGGCCTCCCAGGTGGGTGACCAGGGCCCAAGTACATGAGCCTTCCGCTGCTGCTTTTCCAAGCCATTAGCAAGGAGCTGGATTGGAAGTGGAGCAGCTGGACGTGAACCTGCACCCATCTGGGATGCTGGCATTCTAGGCACTGACTCCACCTGTTACGCCACATCACTGGCCCCATCAGAAAAGTCACTTTAAAAAAAAATCAGTTACTTATTTGAATGGTGGAGCTACAGAGAAAGAGAGAGGTGGGTGGAGATAGAGAAATCTATGCATTGGCTCACTCTCCTAATGACAGTAATGGCTAGAGCTGGGCCGGGCTGAAGCCAGGATCCGGGAGCTGCTTCTGGGGCTCCCACATAGGTGCAGGGGCCCAAGACCTTGGGCCATCTTCAGCTGCTTTCCATGTGCGTCACCAAAAGTGGACCAGGCAGGACTGGAACTGGCGCCCATATGGGATGCTGGCACTGCTGGCAGCGGCTTTACCCGCTATGCCACAGCACTGGCCCCCAGAAGTCTTAAATAGACCTAGGCACAGAAGAGGAGGCAGGATACTGTGACAATGTCATGTTATAAAGTGGGAGGGAAGACGAGACCATTGAATGCGTGATTTGGAGAGCGCTGGACAGCTAGGAAAGCCAGAATTCCTTCAACTGTAGCTCCAGGGTGTATTCCAGGAGTCATATGGAGGGGATTCAAGACATTCATGGGAAAATGAAAATTAAATCTGTTTCGGTGCAAAAAAGCTTGGTAATCTGTAAGTGCAAGGTGTCTGGTGTAAGTTTTTGGAAAATGTGTTGTATGAAAAAAGCTATTCATGGATTTCCAAATTTTTTGCCCCCAAGTAAACTTATCTTGTAATTCCATTTCCCACAGATGGTTTCAAGTACTCTCATGTATTTCAATGTAAGGAAGGAGAACCATAAAAGGAAAAAAGTGTGAAGATTCCTTCCTTGCCCTGGACTGGGGAGAAACTTTGTGACTCAGAGCCCAGAAGTAATCCAAGGCTAGATGAAGCTAAGAAACAAGGCAGGTTGTTACAGCCCCTGCGTGGCAGGAATGCAGCAGCCGCGCCTTGTGGAGCTCTCTGTGGCTCCCCTGCCTTGCCCCCTGGGCCCCCCGCCACAGCCCCCCAAACTCAGTGCCTGTGGGGTCTGAAGCTCCTGCAGCACACTGCCTTTCCTCTTCAACCTTAGTCTCAAACAAACACCCTTAAAGCTCTTGCCACAGCGTAGGACAGACCTCCTTGATGCATAGAGAGCTCCTAGAAATGCTTAAGAAAAAGAGCAACGTGCCACAAAAAATAACCATACCCAGTTCAGACAAAAAGAGAAGTAAATGGTTCATTAAGAAAAACAGATGTTCAACTTCTTTCATGATTACTGTGTTAAAATAACTCCAGGGTGCTATTTTCGCTTGTCAAGTGTGCACAAATAATAAACATTGTGACACACCGTGGGCAGTGCCATGCAGAAGCCGGGACTCATTCACCCGTCGGGGAAGGACCAGTGGCCCAGCCCAGGCGGCCCTTGAAGAGCGCACTTTGGCAGTGTCGATCGAAATTAAAAATGCATGCAGCTATTGAGCCAGTGATTCTCTTCTGGGAATCTTTCATTCAGATCAGCTCCCATGTGGGCGAAATAGCGGTAGGCATTAATACAGTATTGTTTGAAAGAGATCATTGCAAGTTGCCTGAACTTCTGTCAGTAGTGGCCTGGTTCAGTACCAGCTGCAGCTTGCCAGCTAATGTACTGCAGATCTTCCAAGTGCATTGCTGTGTGGAGGAAGCAAGGCATGAAATGGTGCACATGCCCGCACTCTCACGTGCATTTTTGTGTTGAGTAAAAGTGCATGCTTGCTTCTATTTGCTGGTAATTGCATACAGAAACTTGGAGGAAACACGAATGCTCTCAGCAACACTGGCCAAAGGGAGAAGGGGACCGGAGTTGTAGGGAGGCTTTGCAGGGCGTACTGTTTTATAGCTTGTGATTTTTGAATCATGTAATTTGATACCTGTTCACAGACTGAGTTCAAGAATTCAGCGAGGTACTGCTTTACTCTGTTGTCACCACTTCGTTGAGCTGAGTCTTCCCATTGAGTGCATGGTTTTATTTGTCAGCCCCTGAAGCGTGTTCAGCTGATTTCTGTCTTCCTCCAGCCTCCCACTTACCTCTGCTACACGAGATCCCCAGATGTCATTAAAAAGGATCGCATGTATCAGAAGCCCTCACAGCGATCTGATCAGCTCCTTCCCTACGTCACAGGCAGATTAGAGACTGGAAACAAAGACGCTCTTGTTGTTGTGTAATTTCCGACTCTGACAGCCTCAGCGGGTTTGTATTTAAGAGGTGAACCTCTTAAATACACTCAGGGAGGGCTGCCTGCTGGCTTCATCTGGGGGGAATTGGAAATTGGTACGTTCTGGCGAGAACCCCAATGTCTTCCTCGTGAGAACAAGTGCGTTCTGCTCCTGGCGCTTGAAAGTGGAACCTCACGTGGTGTTTGCCACTTAATGATGCCACTGAAGGGGGTCCCAGTAGCTTGTGCTGAACAGCTCCGATGCGACAGTGATTTGATTACTGGTTCAGAGCAGGGACCATGGGACGTCTGTCTTCGTCCCTATGCCAGGTGCCGGGCCACGGAGGGGGACTGATGTTCTGATCAGCTCGGATGGACCACGGCCTCGCTTTGGGGTGCTTTAGGCCCTTGGGTTCCGTGTCTTTCCTGCCTGTTTTGGGCTCAAGTTGGGACTGCTTGGATTTCTTTTCTCCCCCTTCCTCATTTCGCGCTTTGCCATGGAGATCGGCCCTGCTTATTTTCCTGTGTTGTGCTCATAATGTTGACATGTTTCTTTGTCTTATCACTTAATATTATTTCCTTCGAGTCTACCCGTCGGTTTTATTTTAGCTGCTGCTTCCTTCCTGGTTCCTGGATTTTATGAGGACCCTTTCCTAACCTTGAATGGCAGCCTGCTGCTACCCTGGCACTCTGTTCTGAGAATCACGCCTCCCCTCTCCCGAGGTCTCCAGTTTGTATCCACGCCGCGTGTCCTGGGCCTCTTCCTCCCAGGCTCTGTCTTCTCATGGCAGCCCGTGGTTCTGGTCAGCCTGGTCTGACTGTTCTCTTTCTCTCGGCGTGGAGCCAGAAGAAGGCTTGTCCGTGTCCCTCCGCACCCCGGCTTGGAGCCACCTGGAGGCGTTGATGCCGAAGGTGCTTTATGGATCGTGAGGGTGCCCTGAGTCCGCCTCACTTCTCGCCAGGCCTGACTGTATCTGCAGCCATGGTGTTCCTTTTTACTGTTAGGGGATCTGTCAGTTTTTTCCTAAATGAGTTAGAATTTTCTTTCTGCTTCTGTTGTACGCTTTAAAATGCATCCTGGCCAAAGTTTTGAGGTGCAGAGCTGTTGCGGCTTCCTCTTGTGGGTCGCAGCCTGATGGGGACGACTGCGCTTTGCCAGCACAGTGTGCTCTGCTCCACCGGGTCTGGGCGTGACCTCGGGTTTTTCTCTTCTTTCAGAGATTTATTTGTTTATTTATTCGACAGGCAGGTTATAGAGAGGGAGAAAAGGAGAGAGAGATCTTCCTTCTGGTGATCTTCTCCCCAAATGGCCACAATGGCTGGGGCTGGACCATGCCAAAGCCAGAAGCCTGCATCTCCATCTGGATCTCCCACGTTGGAGGCAGGGGCTCAAGCACTTGGACCGCTCTCTGCTGCCTTCACTGGTGCATCAGCATGGAGCTACAGCCTAAGGCGAGCCGCTGGGCCTCAGACCAGCGCTTATATGGGATGGTGGTGCTACAGGCAGTGGCTTAATCCCCTGTGCCACACCATAAGCCTTCATGATCTCTTGTTATCTTAATGGCATTGTTGGATTCAGGTCAGCGTCAGGCAGGGGTGTGTAGACAGGGCTACAGTTTACTTATCCCAGTGCATCGTTTCTTTCTGGGTTGATCACTGCTGGCCCTTGGCATTCTCCTTGGACTTGTAACTGGTAACTTCTCAGCAGGAGTAGGGAGTCTGATGAGTGCAGAAGTGAGTTTTGTGTCCGTAATGGTCAGGCACGTGCACAGGAGGTGAGACAACACAGGGCCTGGTTACCAGTCGGGTTTCCTAGTGGGACGCACCTGCTCAGGAGTGCTGCCTTGGCCCCAGGTGCAGGGGACCTAGCCTGGTCTGGAGGCCTTCACGGTGATGCAAAAGTGTCCAGGCCCGTTGACCCGGGTCGTTTCCTGGGATTCTGAGCCCGAGTCTTCTCTGAAACGGTGGCCCCCGCTGTGACGTCCAGGGGAGGGGGCATGGCCGGGAAACCAGGGCAAGGCTTCCAGAAGCACCCGTTTGGCTGGGGAAGGTGTTTCTTTGTAGTTACAGGAAGCGCAGCTCCTGGGAGTGGTGACATCAGGAAACGCTGGAGTCATCCAACAGTTGTGTTTGCTTGGCAAGAAATTAAAGGACAATGTGTTGAAAATAAGAGAGAAGAATTTTTAGAAGGAGGAAGAACTAAAAACAAACAAAAAAAAAGTGGTTGTCACTAGAATTCTTCCATTTAGGGAAGCTGTTTTCTGAGAGTCATTTCACACTGAAGGAACCAGGCTGTGCCCTCTGCCCCCGCCACTCGAAGCCTTCACATTCGGGTAGCCCTGGCTGAAGGAGGATTGTTCCTGGGGCCTCCTGCCGCCCAGCACGGTGGGAGCCAGGGGCCCAGGTGGGGTACATGTCTCCTCCTGCCCCGTGTCTGGTCTTACCTGGCCCTTGTCTCCTGCACGCTGCCACTGAGGAGTTGCTGCACATGTTCCGTTTCCCTGGGAGCTGGTCATTTGTGTCTTTGAGATTTGTAGACCACTGGTCTGGATTCTGCACTTCCTCAGTCAACAGGGATGGCGTTAGCCCCCTGGGTGCATTGGGATTTTCTGTTGTCGTCCACTGCACTGTCACAGAAGAAAAATGAGATTGTGGCTACCAGAAACTCTCCCCTCCGGGTACCTCTACAGAAAGCTTCGCTGGAAGTCCCTTCAGAAAAGCCAGTCTTCATCTGGTCTGCATTTGTCTGAAGTAGAAGGGTTGCATTAGTTCAGTTTGAAACTCAGGAAGTCCCTTGAGGACCGCACCTTCACCTTGTGGGGTGTTTTGCGATTCCTTAATGTGTAGAACCGACACGTGTACTTCTTGGCAAGTTACGCACTGACTGCTGTTTTGCAGTGGGCAGTATTTCATGAATGGCAGGAGGAACTGGCCGCAGATGCTCCCCTACATGGCCAGGGCCCAGTGCTCCTCTCCTTGTCCTCTGCCCAGAGCACCAGGTGGGGAGAGCAGACAGCAGGGCCCACTCCCTGGGCTCTGCCTTTCCTCCGTGGTGAGCTCAGCCTGGGAGGGTTTCCGAGGGCACGTGCCCCAGAGACGTCCGTGCTGGATACGACTTGGCCTCAAATCTCAGCTCTGTTGACGTTTGTAGAACTTCAGTTTCCGCTAACAAAGTTGTTCAATAATTTTTGCCCTTCCAAAGAAGAAATTGTCCACTTGCTTTTAAGTTGTAAATAGCTTGGTGCAAACATTTTACATTTGCAGTGTACTTTATGTTAAATAGCAGAGGCTCAGCTTGTTTTTAATATCAAAAGAGGAAAAAATGGACAGTGGCTTTCACAAGTCTTTGCAGGGTTGCTTCTGATCTTTCAAAGGAACTGAGACTTCATGGAAAGGTCTATAAATGAAACCCTCGTGCGCCAGGCGGGGATGGAGCTGACGGCCTCTGCCCTCCCGTTCCTGAAACTGCGTGAATCCTTCCCGGCCTCTGCCGCTCTGGCCCATTTTCCTGAGCAGGCTCGGAGGCCTATTTTGGGATCTGACCTGCGTGCAGCTGGCTGAGCTGTGCCCGCGTCCTGCCTTACATAAGGATGTCGTCCTCGGTGGGCGCCTCTCGGCAGGTGTGTCTGGGAGCCACTGGGTGGGTGTGAGTAGCTGGTGGAAGGAGGTGAACTTGGACGGCGGTCTCTGGACGGCCAGTGTGGGTCCTGGCTGAACTTCCGTGAGTGCAGTGCCTGCAGTTGTGGGCTGACGTTGGATGGCGGTTTCTCTGAATCAGGCGGCTTCCCTGAAGAGAGAAGAAAGCACTTTGGGTTTCTTGCGCTGGGTTTCCTTGAAGTCAGAGCCTGGCATGAGGACAGGTAGCTGGGCGGGGAGTGGGGGAGGGCAGGAGGGGAGGCAGCAAGGGTCCTGGGCAAGGTGGCAGCAGAGGCGGGCAGTGTTGCGATTGCCCTTGACTGGGGCGGGGCGGGGTGGGGGACACTTGTTTCCTGCGGGACCACTCCCCCCCAGGGACAGGGCAGCAGCACCCCAGCTCGGCGTGTCCAGGGGCTTCCAGCTGTAGGGCCCAGTGGGCACCCCTGGCCTTGCTGGGGGCACTGGGTGGAAAGCGGTGAGGCCGGGTATGGCCTGAAGTAGGGTGAGGAGTGGGCAGTCAGACCCTCAGGGGAGAGGATGCTGATTTTCTGCATTCCACTTTGAGAAAACGAAGCAAACGACTTTTAAAACAATACCCATTAGTTGTTTTAAGTCCTGAGATTTTTCTTGAGGTCGGTGTATGTCTGAATAGTTGCACTTCTTAGTCGTGTCTTTGAGGTGAAGTCGTGCCTATTCAGAGGCAAGGTGTTTCACTCCCAAAGAGAGGTTAACTTGTGTTCTGTTAAAATTATTTATTCTTATGTCAGGGAAAGGCAGAGCGAGACAGACACGGACAGACCTCTCCTCTCTGCTGGTTCACTCCCCCCAAAACCAGCCAACAGCCAGGGCTGGGCCAGACTGATGCTGGGAGCCATGGTGTCCCATGGGGATGGTGGGGATCCAAGGTCTTGAGCCATCACCTGCGCCTTCCTGGGTGCATCTTCTTAGGAAGCTGGAGTCCAGAGTGCAGCTGGGACTCAGATCCAGGCACTGCGGGATACAGGTGTCCAGAGCAGCATCTTAACTGCCAGGCCCTCGCTTTTGTTCATTTATGCCACGTGCTGAAGTTGGAATGTGAACAACGACACTTTAGAAAGGGTTCTGGCCCCCCCATCCAAAAAAGTTGGAACTAGAAAAGATTTTCTGATTAACGTTCAGTGTGAATGCTCAGTGCGTGAGGAATCTAATGAGAGAGCTTTCCAAGTACCAGGTATTTCCACCATTTTCTGCTGTTTTGATGCGTCTAGTCTTCAGCTTTTAAAAATGACTTTTCTAGCTACTGTGTTGAAACTGCATGGGGGCCGGGCCTCATGGCATAGTGGGAATGGCCGCCCACTGCCTGCAATGCCAGCATCCCATACCATGCACCGGTTCGAGTCCCAGCTGCTCCACTTCCAGTCCAGCTCTCTGCTGATGGCTTGGGAAAGCAATGGAAGGTGGTTTGAGTGCTTGGGCACCTGCACCCACACAGGAGACCCGGATGAAGCTCCTGGATCCTGCCTTGGCCTGGCCCAGCAGTGGCCATTGTGGCCATCTGGGGAACGAACCAGCAGATTGAATATCTCTCTCTTTCTCTCTCTGTGTCTCTCCCTTTCTCCTGGTAGCTTTGAGTTTCAAATGCATAAATAAGTCTTAACAACAGTAACGAAATAACCACATAAGGGATGTAGTTTTGCTCATAAACTTGGCACAGATGGGATTTACTTTAGTTAGGAAGCCTTTATTATTGAATTTTTCTGGATCAAAAACTTATATACAGTGATGAATTGTGAAGGGATAACTGCGCAAGACTAGTGATAAAGAGACTGTCTAAAAATAAACACTGAAAACGGCGTATCTTCTATGCCGGTGCCTCTGTGGAGGAACGTCGCCTTTCCGGTGCAGGGCCAGGTCTCTGTATTTTAGGCTGTGTGAGAGTCATCGTCTCTGTTGCAGTTCTGACATCCTGGTGTTTTGTTTTCCCTTTGAAATCCTGATCGCTGGTCCCTGTGCAGCGGTGTGAAGTGTGCAGCGTTCCGTGTGATTTAGACAGGCAGGCCTTGGGCAGTGCGTGTGCAGCACTCCATGTGTGCTGTCTAGTGATGCGTGCCCACTGAGGGACACGGTATCTAGCAGCAGGCAGTGACGAGAGAGTAGCAGCAGCCTCCAGGCACTGTCCAGTGTCCTCATGTGGTGTGCAGTGCCCACAGAGGACCCTCCAGGGCCCTGTGTGTGTGCACGACGCCCCTGGAGGAGTCATGTTCGGGGCAGGTGGAGGGGCACTGCAGGTCCTGTGGGGTCTCCTGGGGGGAGAATTCTCCGTTGGCTTCCTCGAGCCGCTCTGTGCAGAGTGCGGGGCAAAGGGGACCTTAAAAGAGCAGTTTATGTAGTTCTGCCTTCGCGGAGATGCTTTGAGGGTGAATTTGCCAGAGAATGTCTGCCTGACAGTGGCAGGTTTGCCACTTCTCCCCTTCTGACTTTGAAGAAAAAGTATTTTTATTTGAATTTGATAAACAGTAACTGCCTATGCATTTGTCTGTGGGACACCTTGTGATGTTTTGACATCTGCGTAAGTTGCGGAATGATGAAATAGCGATCATTTACTTTGTGGTGAGAACAGTCACAAGTCTCCTCCCGCGGTTTTGGAACGTACCTTTGGCGGCTGTTAGCTGCGGTCAGGTGCCGTGCACTGGGGCTCTGGCACTCCTGGGGTCTGGCTGCAGACCTGCGCCTTCCTCCCCTGGCAGCCACCTTTCTGCTCTGCACATCTGTGAGGGAGTTTGGCTCTTTCAGGTTCTGCACAGGTGGCCTTATCTTTCCACACCTGCTTTCCTGTTCTCCACTGCCCTTCCCCATCACGGAGAAGAAAGGTGCACCTGCTGGCTGTCCACAGCCTTCCCATGGTGGTGGTCAGGGCCATCGAGGGCAGCACTCTGCCTGCATGTGAGCCCAGGGAGGGACGGGCAGAGAGCATCTGTGAATGTGGAGACTCCTGCCTTACCGAGCCAGCAAAGTCCAGGCGAGGCTGCCTGGCTGCCTCCAGCCCACCTGGCCTCCCCCCCACCCCCAGCTCAGGCTTGACTTCAGAAGTGAGAAGTTGTCACAGGAATGCGAGCTGGGATGTGGGATGTGACACAGCAACCTTTCTGGCTGGAAGTGGAGTCTGACAGTGAAGACGGCCTCCTTGGGGAGGTTGGATGGTGGGTAGGCTCTGTGGGCTCAATGAATGGTTCCTCTGTGCCCAGGTTTTGACAAAAATACCCATAAGGCATACTGGCTGTAAAAATAGGTGGGAACGCACATCATTCGCAACTACTTACAGCTTGTGAGAAAAATTTTTACATTGTCAGTGTACAGATGTGTGATTGGCACTTTTTTTTTTTTTTTGGAAGTTTGCTGCCTAAGAGTGAGTAAGTGTAAATGGAGCTTTCAATGTGAATTAAGAGGCGAGGTGTGAGTGACCTGCCTGGCCCAGGCGTGGGGCCTCCTGGAGTCTGAGAGCCACCAGGCTGGGCAGTGCTGCCCACAGGAGTCTCACACCTGCAGAGGGGAGTTTTTCCTGCCATTTGCATGCAGGTCTCTTGGAGAGCAGAGAGCACCCAGAAGAGCTGGGCCACTCCCCAGCGGTGACCCCACCGCCTGTTGTGTGCCCCCCGCCCCGTGCTGTCAGAGCACACCCGCACACCTCTGATGGCCATTCTATGGCTTGTTTATTTTAATTTCCATTTTGGAGTTGCATTCAGCACATGTCTTTGCGTACCTCCAAAGGACGTAAAAGTCTTGATGTTACTTAGGTGATAATGCAGAAGCAAGGCGGCCTACAACTTTTAAAGGATTTTTGAAGAACTGGTAAATAAAAGGCATTAAAATTGTCATGATTTGAGGGGTTAGCATTGTGGCACAGCCGGTTAAACCACCGCTTGAGATGCCGGCATCCCATAGGGGCTCTGGCTTGTGTCCCAGCTGCTTCACTTCTGAGGATCCAGTTCCTTGCTGATGTGCCTGGGAAGACAGTGGAAGATGGCCCAAGTGCTTGGGCTCCTGATACCCACGTGAGACACCCAGAAGAAGCTCCTGGCTTCAGCCTGACCCAGCCCTGGCTATTGCAGCCATTTGGGGAGTGAACCAGTGGATGGAAGATCTCTGTCTGTCTTCACTCTCTCTCTGTAACTCTGCTTTTCATATAAATAAGTAAATAAATACTGACAGCTGTTTAAAAATATTTTCATTTAGAAATTACATGTTAATTCAGTCTGTATTTTTTGTCTCCTAATGGAAAGAGTAACACAAGTGCAGTTTGAAGAACTTTGATCCATTGATGTTACATAGATTGTCTATATGTCTACATTTTAAATCTTGATTAATTACAGCTGAAAATTATAATAGTTATGGTTTCCTGTTAACGTGAAATTATTTTTATTTGTAAAAATAATGGTTTGTGGTATTTTAAAAATAGATTAATTATTAGACAGGGACAGAGACAAAGAGAGGGAGAGTGAGCCAGCAAGTGTGCGAGAGCAGGCTCCTATATGAGTTCACTCCCCAGATGCCCACAGTGGCTGGGGCTGGGCCAGGCCAGGCCACAACAGGGAGCTGGGGACTCAATCCAGGTTTCCCAGGTGGGTGGCAGGAATCCAGTTTCTGAGCTGTCATTGCGCCTCCCAGGGCTGGCGCTGAGGGATATCGAAGTCAGGAACCTGGGCCGGGAATCAAACACAGGTCCTCAGATGTGGGGCAATGGCAACTTTTTTTTAAAGATTTATTTTTATTTACTTGAGAGAGTTAATGAGATCTCTCCCATCCGCCGGCTCACTCCCCAGGTGGCTGTGGCAGCCAAGGCTGGGCCAGGCTGGAGGCAGGAAGGAGGTGAGTCTCCCACATGGGTGCAGGGGCCCAAGCCCCTGGCCATCTTCCGGTGCCCATGGGGTGCCTCCTCACGGCTGCCCCAAGGCCTTCTCCTCGTCTCCTACTTAGTTTTTGATTGTGGAAGCTCACGTGCCCATCAAGTGGACGCAGCAAACCAGTGAACTTCAGGGATCAGAGGTCATGTGAACAGCCTGAGACTTGCAATCCAGGCGCCGGAATTTGAATTTCAGTTTTTGAGTGCTGGTTGCATTTGACTTCTGAATAGTTTTCCTTCATCTGCGAAACGGCACTGATGTTCTGTTGTACAGCTCGATTCCTGCTACCCCCTTCCCTTCCTCCCGCCCTCTCTTTTCTCCCTGTTGAACCCTTTTTGGCCAGGATAAAGCTGAAATAATGAACGTGGAAGTGCTTTGTAAACAGTAAAATTCCGCACAAATACGATGCATTGTTAGGGCATTGTTACACAACCTGAGGGGACAGGTATAAAAGCTAAGGATCCTCGTTATGTAATGTTGGAGTGGCAGTTATGTGTTCTGGGTACTCAAAAGACTTCAGTTCCCCCTCACTGGAGTGGCTCATTTGCCGCTGTTCTTGAAATATTCTATTTCAGATTGCTAGGTAGGCAACTAAATACATACCTGATTATGCAGTGTGGGCGTCCTGTGGGAGACTTCACCTTGGGGTGACCAACCTAAGTTTTCCCAGTGCATGTTTGAGTGGCGGAGTTCCGATGTCGCAGTGTTTGTCCAGGTTCTGTTTTTGGCAGTTGCCTGGCTAGTGACCTCAACAATGTAGCGTGTGGAGCGCCAGGGTTCTGTGTCGGCAGCCGGGGCAGGTGAGAGGGTCCCAGCCCGGGACTGAGCCTGTGTGCGTCCTCTCGGAATGCAGCGCCCTGGCAACGACGGGTGGGAGGAGGTGACATTGCTTTACTTTGACAGCTAGATTTTCCTGGATGTCAAATGACTGACTCTTTTCTCCCTCCCCTGCTCTTTGTTAAAAATCTGTTTGCATTTAGCTTGGAACTGTACTGTGCTTAAGGTGAGCCGAGTTCTAAGTGGAAATCTAAGGGAAGGTGGGTGTGCTGCATGGCAGACTCTTTCCCAAGCAAGGGGATTAACCCTTTGCGGGCAGAGGGAGGAATGGGGGTGGGAGGGCAGGGAAGGGAAGCGAAATTGCTGAAAGGCGGCTGATGGTCCTAGAGTCTGATTAGATGCCATTTGGAGTTGGCCCGTTTCGCCCAGCATAAAGAAATTCTGACCCGTCTTTAAAAGGGATGTCACTGACAGCGTTTCCCAGCAGTCCTCCAAGGAGCAGGAAAACCTACGGGAAAATAAGATTGTGAAAGATAATTGCTAAAGAGCCTTTCCTTCTTTCCGGAGGTAGAGACAGGTACGTTATTAGAAATTGTTTTCTGGCTATGGGGAAACCGGAGCCGGGTTTCGCCCTGTGCCTTGATGTCCTGCTCATGGTAAGCTTTTGTGGAGGACCACGGGCGGCTCTGTGTCGGCTGAGGCCCACTGCAGACTCCAGGCCTGGGTCAACGCCTCCCTCCGTCCATCCTTTCTCTTTTTACCTCCCATTGGGTGAGAAGACTTATGTGGTCCTGGGGCAAAGCTGCTCAGGGTAGGGTTAGGGTTAGGTCTAGAGTTAGGGGTAGGATTATGGCTAGGGCTAGGGCAGGTTAGGGCTAGGGTTTGGTTTAGGGTTAGGGTAGGTTTAGGGATAGGGTTAGGATTTGGGTAGGATAGAGTTAGGGTAAAGGCTAGGGTTAGGATAAGTTTAGTGTTAAGGCTATTGGGAGTAGGATTAGAGGTAGGTTTCGGTTTAAGGGTAGGGTTTGGTTAGGGTAGGATTAGGGATAGGGTTAAGGTTTGGGAAGGATAGGGTGACAATTAAGGCTTGGGTTAGGGTATGGTTAGGGGTAGGATTAGGATAGGATAGGTTAGGGTTAATGCTAGCGTTAGGGTATGGTTAGCGGTAGGATTAGGGTAGGATAGGTTAGGGTTAATGCTAGGGTTAGGGTATGGTTAGGGGTAGGATTAGGGTTGGGATGGTTAGGGTTAAGGCTAGGGTTAGGGTACTGGTAAAAATGATGCCTGGTGTAAATACGGGCTTTTTCTTGTGACCCCATGGAGCCATTGACTCCTGGGAAGTCTCTGAAAAATTGGGATGGATATCGACTGAAAGATTTAGGTCCAGTGGTGGGTAGTGTGTTTGTCACCACCAACCACCATGAATCTTAATTTTGGGAAGGGAGCAGGTGGCATGGTCTTATCGGAAGGTGTGGTCCTTGCACATTACTTGTGAGTTGCTTAGTTACAAGCACACGCCCTAGAAGTCCATCCAGGTGGGCTTCAGCAGCGCTGCCCCACTCCTGGCAGAGATGGAAGCCTGTGTGAGCCGCGACCCTGCAGGACAGAGTTTCTTTCTGTGTTGGCCTCTGTCCTTGCTGGTGGCCCTCCTGCCAGCTTGCTGTCAGCTGCACCGTTCCCAGGTCACCCTGCCTAGCGTTAGTCCTGGCCCCAACTCTTACCATCTGAGAGAAACCAGTGGCCTTGTCACATCTGTAAAGTGGGATGGAAAACGTACCAGTGTCATTGCTATGACGTCATCACTTACACGTGGTCACGGTCACTGTCATCATCAGGTGTGGCCTTGCGCTCAGCTAGAGAGGTGGGCCGTCGCAGCCGTCCCATTATTTCACGGGCAGGAGAGGGGGTGTGAAGTGGTTTGAGACTTATGCTTTGGAGGCAGGGGTGGGTGACTGGACGGTGCGGGCTGTGGGAAGAGGTGTGTGCAGTGGGTACTCGTTGTGCCTCCAGTTAGTTTTCCGCAGCTGTGTTCGTGCGGGTGTGTAGACAGTCTGTGCCGTTTGTGCAGAGTAATTGCCTGTGTGGCAGATTGCCTTCTCTGAGCTGTGAGTGTGGCACTGGCTGCGGCAGCCTGAGGGGAGCACACAGCTGCTGTTCCTGGAGATTCCGCTGGGGCTACACCGTGGAATGCCCGGAATGTGAGGTTTCCTGTCAGGGCTGGTTCTGCCTGCATTCTTCCTTGGGAAGATTTTTCCAAAAGCTGTAAATTGTAATAAGATTAGAGGGCTGCTTTTTAAGTGATTGGTATTTAATCCTCAAAATTCCATATCACTGGAAAGACTTGGCAATTGCCATTTCTATTATTTTTTCACCCACAGTTTTGTTCCCGAGAATTCTTAGAACTTGGGTTTGAGGTGGGTGGGTATTTCTGTGTCTGAACGTTTCCTTTGCAGGGAGCCAGTGGCACTAGCTTGTGTGCTGGCCAGGGACACACAGGGACATCTGTTGCCCAGGGTTTGTCCTGCCTGAGGACAAAGAAGAGGTGCTTCATTTGAGGAAGTAGACCAAGGCCCCTGGCAACCAAGAGATTTTTCTCGACTGCAGGAATGCGAGGGTCTACCTGCAGATTGAGGTATGTCTCTGGAATTGATAGAGACAGAAAGAACCAGAGCTGGGGGACTCCCAAGAGGTCCTGGGAATGGCTCTGATGGCACGAAAATGCTTCCCCGATGCTGGCACTGAGCTTGTGAGTTCCAGTTACCGCAGTTGGGGTGTGAGGCAGTGTAGCCTTTGTCTGTTTCAACATGGAATCCTTTTCCACGGAATTAAGTTATGAGATTCCAACCTCTTTATTTTTTTTTGCTCTTATTTCTTCCTTAAGTGGGCTATTAAAGGTGCCTTCTTTCTTGTCTATAGATCTTATTATAAATTATAGATCTTATTAAAAGCAAATATAGGGCCGGCGCCGTGGCTCAACAGGCTAATCCTTCGCCTTGCCGCGCCGGCACACCGGGTTCTAGTCCTGGTTGGGGCACCGGATTCTGTCCTGGTTGCCCCTCTTCCAGGCCAGCTCTCTGCTGTGGCCCGGGAGTGCAGTGGAGGATGGCCCAAGTCCCTGGGCCCTGCACCCCATGGGAGACCAGGAGAAGCACCTGGCTCCTGCCATTGGATCAGCGCAGTACGCCGGCCACAGGCAAAGGAAGACCTTTCTCTCTGTCTCTCACTGTCCACTCTGCCTGTCAAAAATAAAAAAAAATAATAAAAATAAAAAAGCAAATGTATTGCTGTGCTCACTTTGGTCTTGGGAATTCTGACCTGCATAGCTCTGTGTGTGTTTGTGTAAATGCAGCCATCGTCTCCAAGAAAGAACTCCACGTCTCTGGATGAAAGTCATGAGGCAGGCAGGTGAGAGAACACTGAGATTTGCCACTCACCCTTTGGATCAGTTGAAAGTAGACAGACATTCGCCCTGAAGCACCCATCTGCCACGTGCAGTGTAATTCCAGATCTGCTGTGATGCTCACGCTGGCAGGGGTTTCCCGGAGTAATTGTTGACAGATGCGCACCTTAGAGTTTGTGTGGTTTGCTACCTGCTCACTGAATGGATGGACGGGTTTTGCTTACCCGTTCATTGAGAAGTGATGCACGCACGCACGCGTACACACACACACACACACACACACACACCCCACTTGGCACCGTAAGGACAGATCCAGGCTGGGATCCTGTGCCTGTGCCAAGACTAAATCGGTGCTGACATTCTGTCTTACGAAATGATAAATACGATCCGCTGCCCCCACTAAGGGACTCAGAAGTAATATCGCTGTGCTGTTCACTCAATCAGAGCACATCTGCACATTCTTCCAGTGGAGTTCACCAGGTCTGGCCCCCACCAGGTAACACCCGGGGCTGCCTCCCAGTGATGGCCAAGCGGCCTCGGAATATCCTCCCCCCGTTGGCTCCCCTGTGGCAGGTGGCAGCCGGGAAGAGCCCTTGTCTCATCCCCTGTTCTTCAGGCTGTGCTGACCCCGCTGGACCTGTCCACGGGAGCATAGGTCTGTCTGGGGGGTGCTGTGATGAGCTTGTGTCTGCAGAGGCTACTTAGGAAAGGCCCGTCGCTGGGGTCGTGCTTGCGTCGCTGGGGTCGTGCTTGCGTCGCTGGGGTCGTGCTTGCGTCGCTGGGGGCCGTGCATGCGTCGCTGGGGTCGTGCATGCGTCGCTGGGGGCGTGCTTGGTCAGGCAGCACCAGGGATGCTGTTTCTCTTCTACTTTTCCTCCTGTGGAGTCTGCGTTTGTAAGTGACCAGTTTACATTTTCACCTTGAAAGTTCTGGCCTTTTCTGTGGTTGCTGTTTTGCCTTATCTCGCTTCCACCCTCTGTTGAGTTCCCTATCTTTGCTTGCTTGCCTCGTTTCTGTTTGATGTTAGGCTGCCTTTTGTCTCTATTTCAGGTGCACATGCACACTGTCCAGTATTCTCTGGAGAATCTTCATTGAGTCATTGCTTGGGACGATCTGGAGACAGTGGAGCATATCGCATTAGGGTGGCGTGCTGTTTTGGGGTCACTTAGTCGAGGGAGTAAGGTATGGGGCTGAGCCTCGGCTTTGGGCCTCTCTCCTGGGAAGCCCGGCTGTGAGGTGTTCTCCCTGGGGAAATCCAGCACCCAGCACACAGCAACCCATGATACTCCACACACCTGAGCCTCGGGCTGGCGTGAGGGACACCCACTGCCCAAACCCAGCAGGTGCCTTTCAACCACAGGGTCTAAGGCAGTGGTTCCCAAAGTGACCTACTGAGTCAGAAGCTCCGGGGGACCCAGCAGTCCTCGTTCCTCCACTTGGTATTCCTGGCTTCCGAATCACTCAGCAGAGTACTCACGTGGGAGAAATGATTGTTCTGCTGATAGGATTTTCTTAAATGCAGGTCCTCTTCCACTGTTTATGTTCAAGTTCAACTTACAAGGACTCAGTTTGTGTCTGTGGCTTTAGTACGGTCTCTGTTGTGGGCAAAGGGGAATTTTATGAAAACGAAAGTGAGGTCAGCTCTTCCTGATCTCTGGTGTTCCTCCAGATGGCCCTTCCCTGTTTCCCTTGGAAATATTGTGGCTGGAGTTTTGAATGCTTGTTTGTTGTTTGGCTTCATCTCTTTAGGTATTCCCCCTGCAGTCTTTCTTCTGAGGGGAGTTCCTCCTGTAACTAGAGAGGAAAGCTAACCTGCGGGGAAGGCTCTGTGCTACGCGTAGAGTTCCCACCCTTGCGCTTCCCCTTCGGCTCTGATTGACGGCTAAGTGACTCCTGCCGTCTGCCTTCCCTGCTGGGTGTGTCTTTGTCCACTCAGTGGTGGCACAGGGCCACCAGTGCCACCTTCAGCCTGCAGAGGCCCTCCAAGAGACAGTTCAGGTCTAGGACCCTCGTGGGCCCCTCGCGACTGAATCTTGACTTTCTCTCGCTGCTTTTGGAGCTAAAGGTGTGGTAAGTCTTTGAATCGGCATCTCACAGATCTGTCATCCACAGGCATCTGCTTGACTCCACAGGGCTCAGGTCCCGCAAGACGAAAGGCAACCGAGGCTGTGCGGTCAGCTCTTCCGACAGATCGGTTTGCTGAAACTCACACGGGCTGCGGTGGTGCCGTGACTTCCTGGCTGCCCCGTGGCTGCCTTGTGTGGTTAGGCTGGATCCGAGATCCTGTAGTGGCGGATCATGGGCGTGTGGCACCAAAGGGCAAACTGCATATTGCAGGAACGTCCGTAAGCCCTGAAGGGTTCTTTCTATCTTGAGTTTCTGCCCAGAGAACCAGTCGTTGATGTTTGCAAGGAACTTACCAGACTCACGCATGCTGCTGTCCCCAAGCCACGTAACCCCACAGGGTTGGGTCATTTGGTGCAGAAACCTTCTGACCCAGATGCACCGAGATAACACAGGTCACAGTCACAGAGTAAGTACATCTTTTTTGGTTCCTTTTCAAAAGTTTTTCAAAATGTATTTATTTAGTTTTTGCATCTTATTAGAAAGGCCGAGACACAGAGTGAACTCTCCATTTGCTGGTTCATTCCCCAGGGTTGGGCCGGGCAGAAGCCTGGGGCTTGGAACTCAGTCATTTCCCACAAGAGTGGTGGGGATTCAAGTGCTTGGGCCATTGCCTGGTGCCCCCCAAGGCGTTCATGTGTAGGAAGCTGGATTGGAGGTTGTGAAGCTGGGGCTTGAACCAGGCACCCTGACATGGGGTGTGGTGTCCCAAGGCATGACCTCGCTGCCGCGCCACGTTCCTGCTCTGGGTTCTTAGTTCCAAGTCGCAGGATTGTTCTGGAATGCAGAGACTTGTGAGGAGCCCTTTTCTTGTAGCTTCTTGCTGGCTGCTAAGACTCAGCACATAGGTCTGGTTTCTTTAGGAGTCTCCCGTTCATATTCCATAATGCGTCCCTGCGGTGTAAAAAGTCTGTGAAAATTACCGTGCAAAGAGATTTCCTGGTGGAGAGAAGGTCCCAGTGTAGTCTTCCTCGGGGACGGTCTCTGCAGCTGTGATGGAATGTGGCCTTCATGCCTGAGCTTTCTCGTGAGCCTTCAACTCAAACTGAATGTTCATGGTCTGTGATTCAAGACCAACATAGCTTCTTTTTTTTCAAGATTTATTTATTTATTTGAAAGTCAGAGTTACATTGGGAGAAGGAGAGGGAGGGAGAGAGGGAGGGAGGGAGAGAGGAAGGGAGGGAGAGAGAGAGGGAGAGAGAGGTCTTCCATCCACTGGTTCACTCCCCAGATGGCTGCAACAGCTGGAGCTGCGCTGATCTAAAGCCAGGAGCCAGGAGCTTCTTCCGGGTCTCCCACATGGGTGCAGGGGCCCAAGGACTTAGGCCATTTTACACAGTTTTCCCCAGGCCATAGCAGAGAGCTGGATCGGAAATGGAGCAGCTGGGCATAAACTGGCACCCATATGGGATGCCGGCACTGCCGATGGCAGCTTTACCTGCTATGCCACAGTGCTGGACCCCCAACATAGCTTCTGTGGCTTCTCACTTTTGAGGCACACTCCCCAGTTCCTGTAATCTTTAATTGTCTGTATCTCTTATTTTTTATAAAGGGTTATTTATTTAGTTTAACGGTAGAGTTATAGACTGAGAGGGAGAGATAGAGAGACAAACAGACATTCCATCCACTGGTTCACTCCCCAAATGTCCACAATGGCTGGGGCTGTACCGGGCTGACACCAGGAAACTAATTCTATTTGGGTAAACTACAGGAATGCCAGGGACCCAAGTGCTTCGACCATCT
Organism: Sylvilagus floridanus; assembly: GCA_949820135.1. Taxonomy (NCBI): domain Eukaryota; kingdom Metazoa; phylum Chordata; class Mammalia; order Lagomorpha; family Leporidae; genus Sylvilagus; species Sylvilagus floridanus. The sequence goes on from OX463227.1 coordinate 3,071,077, forward strand.
TCCATTGCTTTCCCAGGTGCATCATCAGGGAGCTACATAGAAGCAGAGCAGCCTGGATTTGAACTTGCGCTCTGATATGGGTTGCCAGGGGTTAATCCACTATGCCACAAAGAAGGCCTCTCAGGGTGGCTCTGTGGTTTAGCAGGTAAAGCCTCTGCCTGCAGTGCTGGCATTCCACATGGGCTCAGTCCCAGCTGCTCCACTTCTGATCCAGCTCTCTGAGATGGCCTGGAAAAGCAGTGGAAGATGGCCCAAGTCCTTGGGCCCCTGCACCTGCGTGGGAGACCCAGAAGAAGCTCCTGGCTCCTGGCTTTGGATCAGCGCAGCTCTGGCCATTGCGACCATCTGGGGAGTGAACCAGAAGATGGAAGACCACCCCTCCCTCCCTCTCTCTCTCTCTCTCTCTCTCTCTCTCTCCCCTTCTCTGTAACTCTGCCTTTCAAATAAATAAATGTTAAAAAAAAAAAAGCCTCCCTCTGTATCTTTTTAAAAAAGTGTTCAGTGAAGTTATTATCACCTTCAGGTGGGTGCTATCTTGTTGCTCATTTATATTCCATTTCTACCTGTGTAAGGCTATTTCTGTTAAACATAGAATTTATAAGAGATGGAATATCTGATAGACATTTGTAAGATGCTACAAGAGGTTATACTCTTCTTCCTTCTCTTTACTCTGGATAATTGCTAGAAGTTCTAATTTATTTGTGTAATGTTACTGTTTATTCATGGCTCTGTAACAATAAGTTTAATCATGTAATTAAAAACATAGAAATTATGCAATGCAGACATGCAAATAATTACTGTAATTAATATATCTACTCTCTTGTGGGTAATGCAGCATTTCATTTTTGGAAGGAAATCTTTGATGATGGCTTGCTTTAACTAAATTGTCTTGTTTAGAAAATGCTACGGGAATTGGTATTCACCCTTACTCCCAGGGTAGATGTTAAGGATAATGTGTATATTTCTTTGGACCTAGCAATTTTAGTAATTTTTCTAAAAAGAAAAAAATTCATTTTAGAAATGTATGCATGTAATAGTTCTTGTCGAAATAGATTGAGATTAGTACATATGTCATTTGCAATTATTGTGAAACCTGGGGTTTAAAGATTATGCATTGACTCTTGGACCAAATTGATGATCTCAATAATATATGATAGTGAATAAATTAGTCTATTTCTTCAAAACTGTCATGCAACAAAGAAAAACATGAAATGCCCAAGGGTTGAGCTGAAATTCTATCAGAGAAAATTGTCAGCTGGCTTCATACACACAGCACAGGAAAACAGTGCTTCCATTATCTGTGATCCCTGACGTCTGGTTGATTGTTAAAAGAGGATTCATTCCACTGGGCTGTGTGCAGCGCTGTGGACTTGAGCAGGTGAGGATTCCACGCGGCTGATTCTGGAGGATTTTGTTCGGATTCTGTTGGGCCTCTCTGAGGTTTCCTTTGTTCTTCGCCTTGGCTACTTGGAAGGGTGTGAGTGGAAGGGGCCTGGACCTTGACCTCTGGGCTGCCACCCTCAGGCTTTGTGTGGGGTGGCTTCCCCTGTGTACAACAGGCATGCCGAGTACGTGTCTGAGAATTTGCACCGTGTTCTCACGGTGCAGGTCACAGTGGTCCACGTGCATTGCAGTGTCAGGCTTGTCTGATCTGTAGCCCAGTGGCAGGTGTGCGTGGCTCCCTCGAGTACCTGTGCTGCAGACAGCACAGATTCACAGCGGCCACTTTCCGTGGAGTCACACTTCTCAGATGTGTGCAGATCGACGTGGGGTCGCTGTACTCAGTCTTGGCTTTTGTACCGAAGTTCCGGGTCGTTAGAAGTGCTGTGTCAGATGATGACTGTCTCACAGACGATTTCCCTCATTGCAGATGAGCTTCTGTGTTGACAGTGTCTTGCAACCAAAGTGACTGAGTATGATATCAATTCAAAGCTGTTAGTTTGTAATTGAAAGCGATGGCTGCTCCTCAGCTGAGTACCACCCTCTGGTATGCTCTAATTAAAAGCAAAAGGTTGTAGTTCAGACTAGGAACATGGAAAGTAGTTTTTTACTAACTTCAGGGTTCACTTGGACAGTTTGTAAACTAGTTTATGTCTAAATAAGAAGACAAAAGTGATGTAGATTTGAAGATGCCAGGCATGCGACCGTTCTCTGGCTGTTTGGATGCGGCGTGGTGACGCCTCAGCCCTGGTTCAGGGCACTCATAGGCTGCTCATTAGACTCATCCTGGGCACGCTTCCTGGAATTCTCCTTCCCTCATGCTGTTTTCACCATGGTAGCGAAGCAGCGAAGGGGCTGTATGTGGGGAAGAGTGCTCTGCAGGTGTTGCCTCGGGGCTGTGCCTCCCAGGGCGGTGCCGGGGGCCTTCGGCCGTGTCTTGTCTCCTCATATTGCATGGATTGACTTTTCCAACTCCTAGGAGCTCTGCAGAAGTTTGTTCAACTATTAGTCATCACACCCTCCCACACCATCCGCCCACTTGCACATCAAAAATCCTGAAATAGCATAAAGTCATTTATCTCTCTATTTAAAAAAACACCATCAAATCGTGATATTAGGGATTCTGACAAGTGTGACACAAGTCTGGCCTTTTTAAATACAGATCTGCTGCCCTTATCTAACTAAGGGGTCTTTCAATAGCTGGACTTTTCTTTTTTATGTAACACTTTGAATATTCAGAGTATTACAATTCTTCTTTTTATTTATTTATTTATTTACTTACTGTGAGAAATGCAATTGTAAAGCCTCAGTTATCTGCAGTCCTGGATCAATTTAGTGGATTAGTGAATTGCACTTGAAACACTTGCAATATTTTAAATAAGTAACCGTTTTGGGTGAAAATCTTCTCAGTGTTGTTTAAAAATTATGCATGCTACTCCGGGTTCCAAATCAATGCAGACTAGTACCGTGTAGCCTTTTCTTTGGACACTGTGCCAAGCATTCTGCCTGGGATTTTTATTTAAGCCTGAGTACGTCCCTGCCAGGTAGTAATGACTGTCATTTCCATTGCACATTTGAGGAAAATGTGTGTTAGCAGCTGGCCTGTAGTGGTGAGCACACTGAGCCCCATGGGTCCTAGGGTGCTTCTCTGTACTGTTTTCTTGAATTCTGGTGATTTAAGGCTATTATAACTCACAGAGGTTTGTTGTTCCTCATGCTGATGGACTCTGACAGCGGTTTACAAGCCAGGTAAGTGAGGTTTTAGAGTTGTGTGTGAAGCAAGAATGAATTGGTTTCCAGTGCAAGCCTGGGAGGCAGCCTGGTTAGTAAAGGGTTTCGGCTTTTCTGATGGGACCTCCTGGCGGCTTCAGCGGCTTCTTGTGCGTTTGGGCTTTTTTCTTGACTCAGAGTGTTGCTCTGAGAGGTACAGTTGCCTGTTGCAGTAGAGGGGAGAGGCTCCAGAAAACAAAGATATTTCCTGGCATTTCATTGAGCATCCTCAAGGGTTAGCAGGTGTGAAACTCACTTGAAAATCCCTGCAGCTGATACACGGAGTGTTTCTGTGTGAGGGGCTTGAGTGCAGGGAGAACGTGGCCTTTCCGTCCTGGGGTTGATGTGACGCTCTGTTACACCTGTGTAGCAGAGGTTGCAGGCAGCCTGCGGATATGCAGGCGGAGGGAGCAGCGTCTTCTCGGAGGTCCCATTTGCTTTGTAAGAATAAGTAATATGACACGATGACTGTTGACCACTAGGCTGGAGCGCAGATTGCGTGGAAATAGAAGGTATTAGCAAGGTTGTGTTTTCTGAAGAATTGGGTTGTGCTGTATCGCGAGACCTTCAGAAAATTGGCTAATGTTTTATGTCTCTTTCCTCTCACTTGCATTGTCAATAAGGCCTCGTATAAAGCTTCTGTGTGTCCCCAAGGCAGTTGCGTGGGTTTTGGACCCATGAGAAGTCAGCCAGAGAACTCTGATGTGGTGGAGTGATTCTTTGAGTTTCTCTGCTGTCTCCGACATGCTGCTTGTCCAGGGCTGGTCTGCATCACTGTTGGAAGTCTTGCCTGTCCTGTCAGGTTCTGGACCTCGAGACTAAACAGAGCCTGCATCTAGAGGGATCCAGAAGGATCACTGAGTGCCTCCCGCTTTCCCATGCAGGGGTCTGGAGACCCCTGGTGCTGGCTGTCCCCTCTCCCCGCCCCTCCTACTCCTGGTGCTGGCTGTCCCCTCTCCCCGCCCCTCCTACCCCTGGTGCTGGCTGTCCCCTCTCCCATCCCCCTACCCCTGGTGCTGGCTGTCCCCTCTCCCCGCCCCTCCTACCCCTGGTGCTGGCTGTCCCCTCTCCCTGCCCCTCCTACCCCTGGTGCTGGCTGTTCCCTCTCCCCGCCCCTCCTACCCCTGGTGCTGGCTGTCCCCTCTCCCTGCCCCTCCTACCCCTGGTGCTGGTGGTCCCTTCTCCCCACCCCTCCCTATTCCTGTGAGTTGTCATACTAGGAAACAGTGCCTGAAAGGGAGACCCCCCCACCCATGAATGGCTTTTAGTTTCTCTTAACCCTTAGTGGTAAGAAAATCTTCTGTTTTTTCCCTGACACATTAATGGTTCCCACTGTAAGCTGTGAAAGACTAGAGGAGTGATCACTGTCAAGAAGAGATCATTATCCCCTTTCCAATAATTGTACATTCTAAATGCTTTCTGTCTGTGTTAGGCTAATGAAAACTCTGTTATTTGAACAGTTGTTTCCTGTTACTTGTGATTATTAACTCAGAATTCTGCTATATGACTGTTTAGCAAGATTTATTTAAGTTTTATAGGAAGATTGGTGATCTGCATGTCTTCTACAGTGGAGCTGTGAAAGTTGAAACATAGGAGTTGTACTCAAAGGACAGAAATCTTAACATCTAATCCCAAAAGAAGGCATCTGGGATAAACAGCGTCATGCAAATCTGTTCAGCATTTATTTCAGGCTTTTGTGTGGTTTCCTGGGAGTCCCTCCCTGACCTGAGACTTTTCCTCCGGGGAAGGCAAGAGCTGGGATGGACTTTCTGTGGGTAGTGTTTGACAAGGCTGGTGGCTCCTCAGCTCAGCCTCCAGCAGCGGGGAGGCTGCAGGGCCCAGGCCTCCTGCTCTTTGCACACAGCCACCTGGTTTTCATCTGTTTTCGCCATTCTCAAGTTCGTCCGCAAACTTTACCTTTCAAACCATTTATTCAGCATTTTCATTCAAAATTAGGTATCTGAGACTTGTTCAAACCTAGCCCTGAGCTTGGACCCTGAACTTGTCAGTCCTCTGAAGATTGCTGGGGCCCAGCTCTGCGAGGTCCTGACTCTCCCTGCCCCACCCTTCACCTGCCGGCAAATCTGCTTGCCTCCAACTCCACCAGTGCTCACCGCCTGTTGCTGCTGCTCTCGGCCTGGCCCTTCTTGCTGGCCTTCGGCATCTGTCCTGGCTCCGTAGGCTCTGTGTGGACAGGAACGAAGGTTTGTTTAATTCCCTGTGTGCTGTCTCCAGTGGAGTAGGTGCTCAGTACACTTTTTATGAATGAATCAATGAATGGTTAGTGATTCAGTTACACAAAGTTAGGACTTAAAACTCCTAAGCTGGTAATAAACATCATCTATGCAAGGTCTCTCTATTTTTAAAAAACATTTATTTATTTATTTGAAAGAGTTACACAGAGAGAAGAGGAGAGGCAGAGAGAGAGAGAGAGAGAGAGGTCTTCCACCTGCTGGTTCACTCCGTAATTGGCCACAAAGGCCAGAGCTGGGCCAATCTGAAGCCAGGAGCCAGGAGCTTCTTCTGGGTCTTCCATGCAGGTGCAGGGGCCCAAGGACTTGGGCCCTCTTCTACTGCTTTTCCAGGCCATAGCAGAGAGCTGGATTGGAAATGGAACAGCCGGGACAAGAACCAGCTCCCATATGGGATGCCGGCACTGCAGCTGGAGGCTTTACCCGCTACTCCACAGTGCTCACCTCGGTTTCTATATTTTTAAAGATTTATTTTATTTATTTGAAAGAGTTAAAGAGAAATTGTGATTGAGATTATCCAGCCACTAGTTCACTTCCCAAATGGCAGCAATGGCTGGCCCAGGCCAAAGTCAGGAGCCAGGAGCTGCATCTGGGTCTTCCATGTGGGTGCAGAGACCCAAGAACTCAGGTATCTTCCGTTGCTTTCCAAGGCACATTAGTGGAGAGCTGGATTGGAAGTGGAGCAGCTGGGACTCCAACCAGCACCCATTTAAGGATGCCTACATCACAGACAATCACTTAACCTGTTACGCCACAACACTGGCCCTGACTATAATGGATTTATTTATTTTATTTGAAAGGCAGAGTGATGAGGTGTCGGGGAGAGATCTTCCCACCTGCTGGTCCACTCCCCAGATGGCTGCAGCAATCAGAGCTGGGCCACCAGGAGACTGAAATGTTATCCAGGTCTCCCGCGTGGGTGTCAGGGGCTCACACACTTACCCCATCCTCTGCTGTTTTCTCAGGCACCTCAGCAGGCAGTTGGATCACAAGTGGAGCAGCCGGGGCTTGAACTGGTGCTCTGAGACAGCACGCTGGAGTTGCCGTGGCAGCTTGACAGAGGTGTGCCACAACACTGGCCTCGGGGGAGAATTTTGCACTGGATTTAGTTCTTGTGAGAATCTGAGGTTTTGGGAGAGGGTAGGAGAGAGAGAAAAAATACTATAGGATATATGTATTCAAGTCAGAGTTAGGAAATAAAAATGAAATAGAAAAGAAGCCTTGTTTCTCAAAATTGAAGTCATAAGCTCATGAATTTGCTTGTGTCGTCTAATGATTGAACATTCAGGTCAAAGTGGAAAGTAAAGGGAAACGTTTGCTCAGATGGGAGTTCTGAATGAGGGAATGGCCTGAAGCAGGAAATGTAGGATGGTGGATGGGGAGGGAGAGAGACCTGCTGGAGCCTTTGTCAGGGCTAGCCTGGGAGAGCGGGCGTGAGGCTGCAGGAGCTTTGCCAGGGCTAGCCTGGGAGAGTGGGCCCGAGGATGCAGGAGCTTTTCCAGGGCTAGCCTGGGAGAGCAGGGCTGAGGTTGTGAGGGCCTGGCCGGAGGAGGGACCTTTCTTGTGAGAATGATCCTGACTCCAGCCTGATCAGGTATTGTATCCAGGAAGCGGGGGAAGTGACATGGAAACAGAGTTAGTGAGTGACAGACGCAGAGCGGGCTGGGGAGGCACAGGCCCTTTCCCACGCTGGAACTTGGGTGACAGGAGGCATCAGGTGAGTGGCACAGAGGCATGAGTTCCTGGACTAGACAGGTGTTTCAGAGGCCTGACAGAAGAAAAGGGAGCGAGGAGAACCTGGGCAGTACCCACACCTGCATCGGGAGCAGGACGAGGGTGGCCGTGGGGGAGGAGGTGGGGGAGGGAAAGCACATGTGGGCTCCCGAAGTTCAGGGACTGCTTTGCTGGCCACAGCCAGTGCGGCCGGGAAACCAGGACACTGGTCTCTGAGGTGCGTGGTCCGTTAGGTAAGCCTGCATATCAGTAATTTATAATTTATTTTAAGAAAAACATTATTTACATTATTTATTTGAGAGGGAGGGAGGGAGGGAGGAAGGGGGACACACACACACACACACAAAGAGAGAGAGAGAGAGATCTCCCGTCCACTGGGAGCAGAGCCGAGGCTCGAACCCTGGCACTCTGATGTGAGATGTGGGCCTGCCATGTAGCATAATCACTGACCAGATGTCTGCCTCAGAAGTTTGTTTCAAACTCGTGCTTCCCTTAGTTACATTTCTGGAATTTGCTTTTTAGAGTGTTTAAGTTTCTTTGGTCTCCTCTCCCTCCCTCTGTGTCTCTCAGTAATTTCTGCATCAGGTTCAAAGACACAGGACAAGATGGAGTCCCTTGGTGTAGAAGCTGGTCATAAACAATTTTCTTTCTTCACAGAGTTTCCTTCTAGCATGCACTTTTAGTGGACACACTTTCTGATAACTGTACCCGTGTACCTGTGTGTGTATACTGTTTTCTTTCTTTATCCACATGGTCCGCATCTGTGTAGTCAGTCAACCTTGGGTGCAAAATATTAAAAAAATTGCACTTAAACATAGTCTTTGTAATCATCGCTCCCTAAACAATGGAGTATAACAACTATTTGTATTGTATAAGGGTACTTCAAAAAGTCTGTGGAGGGGCCAGTGCTGTGGCCCAGTGGGATAATGCCCTGGCCTGAGCTGCTGGCATCCCATATGGGCACCGGTTCATGTCCCAGCTGCTCCACTTCTGATCCAGCTCTGCTAAGACCTGGGAAAGCAGAAGATGGCCCAAGTCCTTGGGCCCTTGTACCCACGTGGGAGACCCGAAAGAAGCTCCTGGCTCCTGGCTTCAGATTGGCGTAGTTCTGGCCGTTGTAGCCAATTAGGGAGTGAGCCATCGGATGGAAGACCTCTCTCTCTTTGCCCCTCCTCTCTCTGTGTAACTCTGACTTTTGAATAAATAAATAAATTTTTTAAAAATTTTGTTGAATAATGGAATTAAAATATTTATTTATGCAAAAATCTGTATACAGTCTTGTTATGATACACATTTTCCACAAACTTGTTGAAGAGCCCTTGTCTTAGATTTCATAAGTAATTTAGAGGTGATTTAAAGTATATGGGTGGATGTGTGCAGGTTATAGGTAAATACTGTGTCTTTTTAAAAAGAATGTTTTCTTCTACTTGAAAGGCAGGGAGGGGGGGAAGGGGAGGGGGAGGGGGAGCTCTTAGGTATCTTCCAATGCCCAAATGGCCAGGGCTGGGCCAGGCCACAGCCAGCAGCCCAGAATTCCATTTGGGTGTCTCGTGGATAGAATGGTCCCAGACACTTGAAGCATCATCTTCTGCCTCCCAGGTGGTACTAGCACAAAGCTGGACTGGAATAATCACCAGGACGTGGGCCTGGTGCTATGATATGGGATGCCAGTGTCCCAACCTGCTGGGCCAGAATGCCAGACACGTAGGATCCTTTTCATACAAGGGACTTGAGTGTCTGAGGACTCGTGTCCACAGGATGTCCCAGAGCCAACCCCTGGAGGAGGCTGACGGACTTGTGTGTGTGTGTGTGTGTGTGTGCGCGCGCGTGCGCATGAGCTCGTGCACCTGTTTGTGCCTGGATGAGTGAGCTCTGCAGAGCAGCAGCCTGCAAGCTACAGAGGGTGACTAGGTTGCAGTCTCGAGGAGGGATCCTTCTTGCTGGGGAGATCTCAGTGTTTACCCACCAGGCCTCCACAGATTGGATGGGCCCCTCACGCCTCCAGGGTCATCTGCTGTACTCAGTGCTGGCTGACTGCAGAGTTGTTCACACTGAATATACACCTTCCTGGCTGCGTCTCCACTGGTGACTGACCAAGCCCCTAGGCGGCACAGCCAAAGTGACAGGAAAGTAATGACCACAGTGAGATAGGAAACGGCTCAGGGAAGTGATGTGTCAGTCGGTCGGAAGCAATAGTTAGGACAGAGAACGAGGGCAGGTGGCGCGTGCATCTGGGTTCGGTCCTGGGCCTCAATGTCTGCCGCTTCTTTACCGACAATGTGGACCTCGTGGAACCTGTTGAAGATCTTGGAGAGCAAAACGTGCTTTTCTTTTCTAGAAACTTCTGACTTCTTAAATTTCGCATCATAAACAATACTTTAGGAAGCTTAGTTTATTTTTTAAACTTAAGTTTTTCTACATGGGGATTTACACACCAATGCCATTTTTTAAAATGAGTTCACTAAATGTTTTGATTGTGTCTTTGAAATGGGTAGTTTTTTGTTTTGTTTTGTTTTGTTTTACTGGACTGAAAAATCAGTTTAACCTCGCACACTGACCAGATTAATTTGATGAAAGTCTCTTAAAACTTTGCTACCTGGTCAGTCCTGGCTCTGCTGGACTGGGCACCACGGCAAGCAGCAGCCCACCTTGCTCAGCCTCTGCTGCTAAATACACGTGTAGACGCTGCCCCCGTCACACCACGTCCAGTCCGTGTAGACGCTGTCCCTGTCATACCATGTCCAGTCTGTAGACGCTGTCCCTGTCACATTGTATCCAGTCCGAGTGTAGATACTGTCTCCTGTCACACCACATCCGGACCCTGTGTAGATGCTGTCCACTGTCACACCACGTCCAGTCCCTGTGTAGACGCTGTCCCTGTCACTCCACGTCCAGTCTGTGTGGACACTGTCCCCTGTCACGCCATGTCCAGTCTGAGAGGAGACACTGTCCTCTGTCATACCACGTCCAGTCTGTAGACGCTGTCCCTTGTCACACCATGTCTAGTTCCTGTGTAGACACTGTCCGCTGTCACTCCACATCCAGTCCCTGTGTAGACACTGTCCCCTGTCACACAAGGTCCAGTCCTAGTGGAGACGCTGTCCCCTGTCATACCACGTCCAGTCTGTGTAGACGCTGTCCCCTGTCACACCACGTCCAGTCTGTGTAAACGCTGTCCCCTGTCACTCCACATCCAGTCCCTGTGTAGACACTGTCCCCTGTCACACCATGTCAAGTCCTAGTGGAGACGCTGTCCTCTGTCACACCACATTCAGTCTGTGTAAACGCCGTCCTCTGTCACACCATGTCTAGTCCCCATGTAGACGCTGTCCCATGTCACACCATGTCCAGTCCCTGTGTAGATGCTGTCCCTTGTCATACCACGTCCAGTCCCTGTGTAGACGCTGTCCCCTGTCACACCATGTCTAGTCCCTGTGTAGACGCTGTCCCTGTCACACCACCTCCAGTCCCTGTGTAGACACTGTACCTGTCACTCCACATCCGGTCCCTGCGTAGATGCTGTCCCCTGTCACACCATGTCCAGTCTGAGTGGAGACGCTGTCCTCTGTCACACCACATCCAGTCTGTGTAGACATTGTTCCCTGTCACACCATGTCTAGTCCCTGGGTAGATGCTGTCCCATGTCACACCACATCCAGTCGCTGTGTAGACACTGTCCCTTGTCACACCACATCCAGTCCCTTTGTAGACGCTGTCCCCTGTCACACCATGTCTAGTCCCTGTGTAGACACTGTCTTCTGTCACTCCACGTCCAGTCCCTCATGTAGATGCTGTCCCCTGTCACTCCATGTCCAGTTCCTGTGTGGACGCTGTCCCCTGTTACACAAGGTCCAGTCTCTCGTGTAGATGCTGTCCCTGTCACTCCACATCCAGTCCCTCATGTAGATGCTGTCCCCTGTCACACAAGGTCCATCCCTCATGTAGACGCTGTCCCTGTCACTCCATGTCCAGTCCCTGTGTAGACGCTGTCCCCTGTTACACAAGGTCCAGTCCCTCACGTAGATGCTGTCCCTATGACTCCACGTCCAGTCCCTGTGTGGACGCTGTCCCCTGTTACACAAGGTCCAGTCCCTCATGTAGACACTGTCCTGTCACTCCATGTCCAGTTCCTGTGTGGACGCTGTCCCCTGTCACACAAGGTCCATCCCTCATGTAGACGCTGTCCCTGTCACTCCACGTCCAGTCCCTGTGTAGACGCTGTCCCCTGTCACACAAGGTCCAGTCCCTCATGTAGACGCTGTCCCTGTCACTCCACGTCCAGTCCCTGTGTAGACGCTGTCCCCTGTCACACAAGGTCCAGTCCCCCATGTAGACGCTGTCCTGTCACTCCACGTCCAGTCCCTGTGTAGACGCTGTCCCCTGTCACACAAGGTCCAGTCCCTCATGTAGACGCTGTCCCTATGACTCCACGTCCAGTCCCTGTGTAGACGCTGTCCCCTGTCACACAAGGTCCAGTCCCTCTTGTAGATGCTGTCCCTGTCACTCCACGTCCAGTCCCTGTGTAGATTCTGTCCCCTGTCACACAAGGTCCAGTCCCTCATGTAGACGCTGTCCTGTCACTCCATGTCCAGTTCCTGTGTGGACGCTGTCCCCTGTCACACAAGGTCCAGTCCCTCTTGTAGATGCTGTCCCTGTCACTCCACGTCCAGTCCCTGTGTAGATTCTGTCCCCTGTCACTCCACGTCCAGTCCCTCATGTAGACGCTGTCCTGTCACTCCATGTCCAGTTCCTGTGTGGACGCTGTCCCCTGTCACACAAGGTCCAGTCCATACACTTATACTTCTGTTTTCCTGTGTCCCCTGTGCTCTATGTAGCACTCCACCATTCCTACCCCCTCAGGTACACCTTGTTCCTTCAGTAGGTGAAGGACTGGCAAGAAATTGCTCAACTTTGTGGTGTTCAAGATACTTCGTGCAGATACCATTCAGATACCTTCATTCAGAGGACATATTTTCTCTTCTGTTTCTACCACCCATCATCCCTTCCCCCTCCTCATACACTCCTGGGGTCTTGTGGGATACCGGGAAATTGACACAAGAGTAAGCACAGTCTGCTGTGTTTGGTGTTACTATCCTGTGAGCATAGAGACTGGCCCTGCATCTGCAGCTCGCACATAGATGACAGGGATTGACAGGAGTAAAACCCCCAGTGGAGGGGACTGAGGGGTCGGAACAGGGTGACTGAAATGTTTTCACAGCTTCTTTGGAATAGAGTCTTCATGTCAGAAATCTGTATTACTGTAGGTTGAGACCTTGAAAGTTGGTGCAGAGTTAGTTATTGTGTCATGAAAGACTGGGTGCTTACCTTTTTAAAAAAGTTTATTTATTTGAAAGAGTGATAGATAGAGATCTTTCATCCATTGGTTTATTCTCCAAATGTCCATAAAAGCTGGGGCTGGACCAGGACAAGGTCAGGAGCCAGGAGCTCCATCTGGGTCTTCTGCATGGGTATCATGGACCCAAGTCCTTGAGTGGTCATCTGCGTCCCAGGATGCGTTAGCAGAGAGCTGAATCCCAGGTGGAGGCAAGGCTGAATCCCAGGCACTCTGATATGGGAGTGGGCAAACCCCTCGTAGACTGGGTGCTTGTGAACTGTATCCTCTAACCAAGTCTTATCGTGCCCTGAGATCCAGATGCTGACGCACATGCAGTCCCGGCAGCCCGTCCCGGGCACGGTGTGCTGGGTGAGCACACAGGTTTGTCCCATTGTGGAGCTTATGCCCTTGGTTTCAGTCCCACTCATTGCTTGCGGTCTGACCGGGGACGAGCCCGCTCTAGCCCATGTCTCAGGGCTCGTCTGGCTGCCTTCTAACCTGGCTCCCATTTCCCCTTTATCCAGTACTCCCTCAACCCATTTCATCTGTCATGTTTCCTCTAAGGGTTTGCACCTTTAGCTTTGCCTCTGGCGTGGATCAAGCTCACTTGGGAGAGGAGCGGAAGCCAGGACAAGGGAGCAGAGATGAGCAGGGACGATGCTGTCCCGGAACTGAACAAGCTGCCCTTGGTGGAGGCCAGCACATGCTGTCTGTGGGGGGTCCCAGAACTCGATTTTGGCGTCTGCCCGCATGGACCGGGCCGGGCGATCTTTGCATGCTGGCTCCGATCCTCCCTTCCTTTGTGTGACTGGGCCTTCCTTCACACAGACCATGACTCCTGAAGGAGAGAGGGTGTGTGTATGTGAGTCGCAGCTGGTGGTGCACCTGTGCGCACTGAGGCACACACCAGCATAGCTGCCAGCTCTCTCTGGTGGTTGGATATACAAGGGCGGGGTGGATGGCAGTGTCAGGCTCAAAGTTGAGACCCCAGAATTGCAAATTCCTCCCCTTTCTATTCCACCTGTGTAGTCTGTTAAGTTTTTGTTATACTAAGTTAAAGAAAAAAAACAAAACAGAAACCTCCCAGTTTCTACAAACTCCGTGAGATCAGGTGGTTTCCTTAGGTATCATCGTTTTCCCGTTTAGCAAATACACCTTTAAACAAGTCACAGCAAAGACTGACTGCTGGGCACTGCTTGTCCCTGGCTGCTGTCTCAGGGATGCCGAGCTGGGCACGTTCACGGCGCCACCGCCACGGAGTGCACTGGGCAGCTTGGCTGCCGTCACACGTGCGGTCTGCCGTGGACTGAAGCTGTCTGTGGGAGAGCTCGAGTGCACGCACACACATGTTTAATAATGTTTGGGCGGCGTCACTGTGTCTTCTCTGCTTGTTTCATTGGTCACGTTTCCTCCCATGAAGTTAACGCCTGTGCTTTGTTTGGGGACCGGCAGCCTTGGTTCCTGAGTGGTGACTTTGCTGCGGCTGCCGCTCTGCTGAGGGTTCTTGGACTACACGGCAGTCCTCGGGTGTGAGGGGAGCCGGGCTTGTCCCGCCTGTGCGGTTGACCTCCGTCTGCTCAGTCAGGGCTGTGCAGGTGAGGCTGACCACCGGACTTCCTGTCTCAGCAGCGACAGTCCCAGGCAGACAGGGATGGTCGCTCACCCCTGGTGCCAGGCCTTCCTTCCTTCCCGTGCACTGCGGCCAGTCGCCAGGGTCAGCCGTAGTGGCCGATTTCAGCTGGTGCATATTACAATTAAATGTGCTGACCCTGTGGTGGGTGTTATGATTCCCACAGCGGCCCCTCTTCCTGCTGTTTGGACACGGCTTCCTTGATTGTGTGACCTTTGCAAGGGTCACTTGCCTAATGGGGTCAGGCGATAGGAAGTAGCTCTTCCTTCTCTAGGAGCGAATGGGCTCTGTTCTCCTGGGCTTGTCTGAGCGCTGCTCCTACAGTCTGTGTTTGGAGGTTGAAGGTGACCGCGTTGGAGGAGGGACTGTGCCCTTGAGAAAATTTGAGTCTTGTCTTTGTCACCGCGAGTATCTTTATCGTTGATATATTTTCTTGGCTTTATGCCCATAGCTTTGATTGTAGCCACATAGTACAGAATTAACAGGATTCCGCGTATAGAACAGAAATAGCATTGACTCACTCTGAGTACATTGAAGACACGTTTGGCAATGCAATTAGAAATATTTTCACTAAAATCAACTGAGAAATTCTCTGCTCTAAAATTTTTGTGTACATTAAAGTCTTTTATGGGAACTCTGGTGGTGTGCAGTATCTGTGTGCCTTTCTCTCTGTCGATCAGAGATCAGCTCTGTTTTCCTTTTATTTGTGTAGGAACCTGTACTGCGTTTTCCTACCCGAGTTTTTGGACTTGGTACAAACTGATTGTAGTAAGTTGTCTATTAACAAAATAATTCATTTGTGCCAGAAGGAAACTAGACTTTGAAATCCAGTAGCTGGCTAATCATTGGCCAGTAGGATGTTAATTTAGCATCCAAGCCAGTGCGTGTGGCTATGCCACTGTCTGTTCCCTTGCAACCTGTGTGCTGGTAAGTCTGGTAAACACGAGGAGACTGGAGAAAAGTCTGCAGATGGCCCCTCCCGTAGGCTGGCTGCCTAAAGGAAATGGTCTCCTTAGGGAGCGCCTGCAGCCTGGGAGACGTGTGAACTTTTTAAAGGCAAGTTTACTAAGTAGTTTTACGCTTGCCTGAGAAGGAGCATTTGCCTCCTGAAGCTGTGCAGGGGCTGCCAAAGGTAGCTCCTGGCACCTGGTAGTGTCTCCTCGCTAAATGTGGCCAGTGGGCGGCACCCCTGTTCAAACCAGGCTTCGCCGCAAATGAAGCACTCATTTCTAGAATAATTCTGTGAATTGTTTCCTGATTGGATTCTGGGGAAGGACAGTAGAAGTGTGGATTTGAACACTCATGGGAAATTAAAACACATCTGGCCTGGAAAACGCCTTTGTGCAGATGGGAAGGAAGAGAAGAGGAAATGGGGTTGAAACAACTTTCTAGAAAGTCAGTGTTTTCAAACTGTACGTCAGGTGTAAAATGGGAGAAAACAAATTTGAGTTTGTGGTAACAGTCTGGTTTTCAGAGTATCAAGTGTGAATCAATGAAAACAGATTTTGCTCTCTTGCCCTCTGTTCTAGTCTAAAGGGTGTGGGTTCATGCATTCCCCTGCAATGCTGCAAACCCACCAAGAGCATGAGGTCAGATCATAGGGGCCAGAGAATGAAAGTGACCACAAACGGGAACTGGCGTTAGCTCAGAGCAGAAACTGAGCCTGGCTCCGAGAGAAGGCAGCATCAGTGTGAAGTTACTGAGTGGTAACCCAGTGGAATTAACATTTACTGAATCTGACCACATTTTCTTCAAATATTTTGATATCTCTCATTTTCAAAAGGAACTCAGATTCACAAATATAATGCTTTATCCCTAAAAACTCATCTTAAAAAAAACCAACAAAGTGAAAACACCCACTTGCTTTCATCATAAATGGATAATCTTTGCCTCTTGCTTCTGTTTGTTGCAAATGGAAAAAAAAAATCCAGACTTGACTTTCACCAGTTTGGTATCAGAAACATTTGACAGAGTTTTTGGAGAGTATCTGAGTAAATCATGTTTTAAGAAAATAGATTTAAAAATGATAGATTTCTGGGGCCAGCGCTGTGGCGCAGTGGGTTAAAAGCTCTGGCCTGAAGTGCCAACATCCCATATGGGCACCGGTTCTAGTCCCAGCTGCTCCTCTTCCGATCCAGCTCTCTTCTATGGCCTGGGATAGCAATGGAAGATGGCCCAAGTCCTTGGGTCCCTGCGCCCGTGTGGGAGACCCAGAAAAAGCTCCTGGCTCCTGGCTTTGGATCAGTGCAGCTCCGGCCATTGTGGCCATCTGGGGAGTGGACCAGCAGATGGAAGACCTCTCTCTCTGTCTCTACCTCTCTTTGTAACTCTGTCTTTCAAATAAATAAAATAAAAATCTTTAAAACAAAATATAAAAAAGATATATTTCACCTAATTGTTATGACTTAGCCACCTAATTGTTTTATCTGAAAATAGTGACTGGAATTAAGCTATTTATCTTATATGTATTTCTGTAAATTCTGTGCATTGAGTCTGACATTTCACCTGCATTCTTGTTGTATCATAACGCTTTGCAAGGAATGGTTCCTGCGTTCAGCCTGATCAAGAGTCACTGAGCCTGTCTAGGGATTTATAAATATTTCCTGCATTTCAAGTCATTTAATTATTTGTTCAAATTGTCACTGACTGCCTACTGTGTGCCAGGAACTCTGCTAGATGCTAGAGCTATGACAGGGAACTAAAAAGTAAACCTTCTTTGCTGGAGGATCTGGGCAGAACACCTGTAACGCACGCTTGCTGTGTTGGGGAGAAACTTGACTGGAGTTAGTGCTGTCCAAGAGGGGCGTGATAAACCACGAGGAGGAGTTTACTGGCTGGGGCAGAGGCAGGGCTGCAGGAGGGTGGCTGTTCTGGGCCAGGTGTGATGCACGCGTGTGTGGCACATCCTGGGGCTGACACAGCCCCTGTGCCTCCAGGAAGGCAGTGGGGAGCTGGTGGTGGGGAGGAGCTGGGAGGGGATTCGGGATCCACTGCCTGGAGGCTTTTCGACTGGATGGGAGTGCGGAGGAGAACATTCAGTTAGCATGGCACATGGATGACTTTGGCCCTTATGAACAGTGGTCTGGAGAGGAAGAATTGGAAGCAGAGAACAGCTGGCAGAGGGGTGGGATACTCCAGCGGAGTGTGTGTCAGCTAGCAGTTGATTAAAGCAGTGGGGGCACATGAGAGATGTCTGGGTGGCATTCTTAGCACAATGCGGGGATTGTGGCTGCATGTGTCAGGCATGTGAACTTGGGCTGGGGTCCCAGGCGGACCTCCAGTTCAGGCCAGCGCAGGTGGGTGGGCAGTGCACAGGGGAGCAGGCTCAGGGAGGGAGATGTGGAGTTCAGTGTGGGCCAGCTGGCTGGACAGGTAAGTAAAGGTAGGTAAGAGTAATGTGTTGTGTCAGTGGTCAGTGTAGGGCTCTGACACTGAAGACTGGGCAGTACGGCTGCAGTGTGGCTGGCGCTTGAGGCGGTCCTTGGTTTTCCACTTTCACATTGCCTTCTGGAAGTGGACGTCAGGGCTACATACCGACTACCATTAGGAGAGTGCGCTCCTAGTTTTGAATAGTAAGTTTCATAACTCCTACAATAGCACGGTTCTTCCATGACCAAAAATAGGCAATTTCTTGACTGTCATCAAGAAGGTGCTTGGTTCACTGGGTACTGGACCGTGCAGTGTGATACAGTAAAGAATATCCAGATGCTTGCAAAAGAACGTGCAGCCTCGCTCTTCAGAAGACAGCTTCTCCTAGGAAAACAACGTCACCGTCCATTCCATCACATGGCACAAGGGATAGAAATGGAGAGATTTGTTTTTCAGTGTAAAGTGTGCCTGGACAAAGGAAAATGGGTAAATGCAAAAGAGAAACTATCTTCTAATTGAAGAGAGAATATCCTCTTGGGTTTTTGTTTTCTTTGTCATATTGAATGTGTTTTTTTAAGACTTATTTATCTATTTGAAACGCAGAGTCACAGAGAGGCAGAGAGAGAGAGAGAGAGAGAGAGAGAGAGAGAGAGAGAGAAGGAGATGTCTTTCATCGGCCCCAAATGGCTGCAACAGCCTGAGCTGAGCCACCCAGAGCCGGGAGCCAGGAGCTTCTTCTGGGTCTCCCATACGGGTGCAGGAGCCCAAGGACTTGGCCCATCTTCCATTGCTTTCCCAGAGAGCTGCATTGGAAGTAGAGCATCTGGGACTCGAACTGGCGCCCATATGGGATGCCGACACTGCAGGCGGCAGCTTTACCTGCTACGCCACAGCGCCGGCCCTGTGTTTTTCATCTTTAAACATTAATTTTGATTGCTAGTGTGATAAAGGACTTTGTTAATCATTCGCATTTGATTTGTGGATAATGTGTTTGAATTTATGCCACATTAGTTGGAATGGTTAGATTTTAGTTTTTGTATGAATGCCTAGATAATTTTATAGTTAATCATGAAGGAATTACAGTGAGATGAGACGCCAGCCAGAAAAGGTACTTTGGGGGCTATTTCAGTAGTCATTTCCGTATTCATGTTCATTTCTCACATTTCCTCGTGTGAGAACTAGAAACCCGTGTGCTAACAAGAAGGAGGGTGTTCCCATGCTTGCTTGCACACTGTCGGGTTGGGGAAGGGTGGTTGGGAGTCGAGGCGGTCACAGGTGTTTTGTACCTTCTTTCACCCTCTGGGCAGCGTGCGTCTTGTTTGCTGTATTTTACATTTCTCAAGGTGATTTAGCGTGGGTAGTCTTCTCTCCAGCTCAGGATCTCTGTTTGGCATACAATGATCTGTGTGGTGATAATGAGTGTGTTCCAGTACAAAGGAGAAAAGGGTGTGAGGGCTGTGCAGGTACAGTGGGGGAAGTTGCTGCTCCGTACTGGCTGCCAGATTCCGATGTCTGCAGCATGCCTGATGGCGGGGTGATGGACAGACGGAAGCAGTGAAGTTGTTTAACAGGCTGAGAAAGGGTTGATTTGGAATGAAGGAGATCGGAGAACCTAAGCGATACAGGATCTCCGTGAAACAAACCTCATCCAGTGCAAACACGGTGGTAGGATTTCTTACAGAAACTCATGTCAGTGCTTTTTTAGGGATTGTGTTTTGCTTTCAAGGAGATGAAGGTGTGAGGTGGCTACGCCCACAGTGAGAGGGGCTGGCCGCACTGATGGCTCAGCTGTCCTGTTGGATTGGAGCGAGGGCCCTCTAGGCGGTAGTGCTATCGCTTGCTCTTTGTGCAGCCAGCTTTCGCAGACCCTCAGGCAGCCCGTTAGCAGGTGCTCCCGGGCCCGGCACCCCCAGAGAGTCCATCACGGGCAGATGACACGGGAAGAAGCATTTCTACTCCGCTGCGGCCGCGAGGCAGGGGTGGCTGGGGCGCAGAAAGACGCCTGTGACTCAGGCAGTGCCGGCTAGGTTCTGATCAGAACAAGTGCCCTGGACATCTCAATTTTTTGGTATCAACATTAATGCAGAAATTTACTTTTCAGACACAGCTTGCACACATCCAGGTGACAGCTTCATGGGTCAGTAACATTGTCTGGAGGAGCTGTTGTGTCCCAGGGTCCCACAAGGGGCTTTATTTCTGCTTTCTCATTTGTGAGCGCTGGGAATGATCTGATCAAAGTCACGCTCTGTGACTCCAGACCCCGCGTTCCTGAAGGCCATGCTTTCCCTGACCTGCTCGGCTGTGGAACCCCACGGAAATCTGTAAGCACCTGCTGCATGCGCAGCTCTGTGCCGGGCCTGAGGATCAACCGATGAGGCAGAAAAAGGTTGTGTAAGGGAAGGATCTTCCAGGGAGGAAGATAAACCGAAGCAAGTGCCGGGTTACAGAGCTCATGCAGCTCTGTGAGCCGAGGCAGGCTTTGCAGGGTAAGTCTGTGTCCTTCACTGGTCTGGGACAGAGGTCTCAGGGTCTCTCACCTCGTTCCCCCTTCTGACTTCTGATTCCTGATTCCTAAATGTGGGAAACTTTAAAGCTGTATAAACTCTATGATATACATGGCTACCTTCCTCAGTAGCATTGGCGTTGAAGCCCTGGGCACTCAACAGTGGGTGAGAAGTGGTGCTTTCTGATTTTGTGTTTTAGTAGAGCACGGGGAAGGAGAGAGAAACTTGAAACTTGCCTGAGGGAAGGGGAACAGAGGAGTTTACAGGCGATGACGGCATTTGGCTTGAATCCTTAATCAGAAGCAGTTTGACTGTGACGTGGGGTCTAGGGAAGGGAAGTACATTCCAGGATAAAGGAAATAGCACAAAGTTGGGAAACATTTGGGGAGCTACCACAAGTTTATTATCAGAAAAACGTGCAGGGCTGCAGTTCACAGGCAGGAGCCGTCCTGAGCGGCACTGGACAGCCTCAGCTGACCGAGCCTCCTTGCACAGGCCGCCCAGAACCACGGGCAGGGTTCTGGAAGCAACGGCAAGGACGGGAGGGGAAGGAAGTGGCTGGTAGACTGCTGGGGACGGGGAGAGAAATGATGGAGACTTCGATTAAGATAGAGATGACGGAAAAAGATAGGACAGACGTAAGCAGATGAGGCATTCAAATTGGTCAGAGGTAGTCCTCCATTACCGTTTCAGGAGTGAGAGGAAAAGGGTGGCTCCCAAGGCCTCGCTCCTGGGTAGCTGGGAAGATGTTTGTAATTAAGATTGAGGGAGCAGAAACTTTTTTTTTTTTTAAGCTACGAGCTTTCTTTTCTGAGTAGGGATTATTCACTTAAAAAACTCAACCTCGGGTGGGGCGTTTGGCACAGCATTTAAAATGCGGCTTGAAATGTCCGCATACCACATCAGAGTGCCTGGACTGGGGTCCTGGCTCTGCTCCCAGCTCCATGCTCCCGGGAGGCAGCCACCAGAGCTCTGCTCGCCCAAGTCGGGGGACCTGCATGGAGTTCCTGTTCCTGGCTCTGGGCTGGCCCAGTCCTGGCTCTGGTGGGCATCGGGGGAGTGAGCCAATAGAAGGGAGATCTCTGTCCCTGTGCATTCTCTGCCTTTCAAATTAACTAATTAATGTCACATAAACATGTCCAAAGGGAGAAATAATACTCCCCATGTGTGACCCTCCTAGCTTTATACATATATTTAAATATATTTATTCAAAATCACGTATATGTTTAATGATCATCTTCAACATTCTTTTCCAACTGTCTTTAGTGATTTAATATCATGAGCAATATTCCTGCTATTCACTTGAGTACACGGAGCTGCTGGGTCCACCTAACCCATTAGTGTAAAAGGATCAGTATCCCATTCCATTTAGAGTTTTCCAGTTTATTTTTTTAAACTTTTTTTTTTTTTTACAAGCAGAGTTAGTGAGAGAGAGAGAGAGAGAGAAAGGTCTTCCTTCCATTGGTTCACCCCCCAAATGGCTGCCACGGCCAGCGCTGCACTGATCCAAAGCCAGGAGCCGGGTGCTTCCTGCTGGTCTCCCATGCAGGTGCAGGGCCCAAGGACCTGGGCCATCCCCCACTGCACTCCCAGGCCACAGCAGAGAGCTGGACTGGAAGAGGAGCAACCGGGACAGAATCTGGCGCCCCAACTGGGACTAGAACCTGGGGTGCCGGTGCCACAGGTGGAGGATTAGCCCAGTGAGCCCTGGTGCCGGCCTATTTTTTTTTTAAACTTTTATAGGCTATCAAAAGCATTCCTGTGTCTCTATATGCACCCTTTTGATGGCACAGAAACATTTCTGAAGGCAGTCTACACCTGTGCACGTGGCTTCTGCGGTAGTTAATGGACACTCCTGTGGTTACGTCAGCTGGGCAGCTGGACCAGAAGGGGCTGATGCTTAGGAGAGGCATCTGAGCCAGAGTTGGTGTTTGTAAGGCATCAAAACGGAGCTGGTCCTTGATGGTAACAGCCGTGGTTCCTTTTTAGAGAAAGTCTATTGAAGGTCTGTAGTTTGGCAGATCTGGTATTATCCTTGGGGTACAATGGTTCCTTGCCTCCCACATCTCCACTGCAGGATGAGGAAGAAGAGTTAGTGAACAGTCACAAATAATTTTTTATTGGAATTATGATAAAAGTTCCAAAAGAAGGGTGCCAGGAAGGAACTTGATTTTTGGTTTGGTGGTAGAGGACTGTCACCTCTCTCTGGTCCTTTTCTTTGCTAACCACAAATAGTGTATTTTTCATGTGCATCTTGATTCTTGCACTTGTCATGTATCCTAGAAGGGGCTTCATAAGAATTAGCTTAGAGGCCAGCGTTAAGTAGGTAAAGCCGTTGCCTGTGATGCTGGCTTCCCATGTGGACACTGGTTCAAGTCCCGGCTGCTCCTCTTCTGACCCAGCTCTCTGCTTATGTCCTGGAAATCAGCGGAAGATGCCCAAGTGCTTGGCTCCTGCACCCACGTGGGAGATCTGGAGGAAACTCCTGGCTCCTGGCTTTTGCAGCTTTTGGGAGTGAACCAGTACATGGAAGATTCTCTCTCCCTCTCCCTCCCTCTGCTTCCCTCTCCCTCCCTCTGCTTCCCTCTCCCTCCTTCTCCCTCCATCTCCTTCTCTCTCCCTCTCTCTCCTTCCCTCTCCCTCCTTCTCCCTCCCTCTCCCACCCTCTCCTTCCCTCCCTCCCCTCTCTTCCTCCTTTTCTCCCCTCCCTCCCTCCCTCTTCCTCTCCCTCCCTCTCCCTCCTTTTCCCTCCTTCTCCCACCCTCTCCTTCCCTCTCCCTCCCTCTGCCTCCCTCTCCCTCCCTCTGCCTCCCTCTCCCTCCCTCTGCCTCCCTCTCCCTCCCTCTCCCTCCCTCTCCCTCCTTTTCCCTCCCTCTCCCTCCTTCTGCCTCCCTTTCCCTCCCTCTCCCTCCTTCTCCCTCCCTCTCCATCCTTCTCCCTCCCTCTCCCTCCCTCTGCCTCCCTTTCCCTCCCTCTCCCTCCTTTTCCCTCCTTCTCCCTCCCTCTCCCTCCCTCTCCCTCCCTCTGCTTCCCTCTCCCTCTCTCTCCCTCCCTCTCCCTCCCTCTGCTTCCCTCTCCCTCCCTCTTCCTCTCCCTCTCCCTCCCTCTCCCTCCCTCTGCTTCCCTCTCCCTCCCTCTCCCTCCCTCTCCCTCCCTCTGCTTCCCTCTCCCTCCCTCTTCCTCTCCCTCTCCCTCCCTCCCTCCCCTCTCTTCCTCCTTTTCTCCCCTCCCTCCCTCCCTCCCTCCCTCCCTCTTCCTCTCCCTCTCCCTTTCTCCCTCCTCTCTCCCTCCCTCTGCCTCTCCCTCTGCCTCTCCCTCTCCCTCCCTCTCCCTCCCTCTCCCTCATCCCTCCCTCTGCCTCTCCCTCTTCCTTTCTCCCTCCCCTCTCTTACTCCTTTTCTTCCCTCCCTCCCTCCCTCCTTCCCTCCCTCCCTCTCCCTCACCCTCACCCTCTCTCTCTGTGACTCTGCCTTTCAGATAAATAAATAAATACATAATTTTTTTGAAAAAGAATCAGCTTAAACAAGTGGAATAGTTGCAGTTTGGATGATGCAGTTGGGTAGCAGTCCATGTTGTTTTACTACTTGAGGGGTAGTATTTCACTGTTTTCTTAAACCACTTTTACTTTATCCTTTTCCTTAGTGGATGCATGTTTGTTATTGCTAATTCTTTGCTATTAGTAGAAACATCTACTTCAGACAACATGCAGGGCGTTGTGTGCTTTCTCCACCTTCAGCCTGTTTCTGTCCAGGAGTGGGTGTGGCCGTGGCTGTGGTAATGTCACTCTGGAGTCTGCAGAGTTGCTCCACCTGAGCCCACCGCAGACGCCCTTCCCGTGAGCGATGTGGGAGAGGTTTCCAGTGCATCTTTGGACTGGTGCTTTCTGGAAGGCTTCCCTGGGTTACTGAAAAGCCTTCTCCTGAGAATACTTCCTGTTTTCACTGGAGTGCATTCCCGGTACAACATGGAGTGCTGGAATTGTCATCTTTGCTACTGAATGTTACTTCTCTGATTCTGTGTTTTCAGTGCTTCCTGCTTGTGGGTTGCTGTTGCCTTGTCCCTTGTGTAAAGCAGCACTGCATTTTTAAGGAGCTGCTGTGGGGTCTAACCCTGGAGGTCTCTGGCCTGGGCTCACTGCAGCCGGTGATTCAGCAGAGCGTCTCCGTCCCTGTCCTAGACTTATCCATGCAGATGTGGCGGGAAGTACATTTTGATTATTTTGTTCTTTTAAAAACCAAGCTTGTTTTTATTTCTTGTGTTTCTTCTTCTAAAACTTAACCAAATTTTGTATTCAATTTGGAGGGAACACAAATTCTGATGTCATACGAGTATAAAAAAAAATACAGCACAAACTAGTTAGACTCCAGGTAGGCAGTCTGCCTCGGAACCAGAGCCTCACAGCTGCTCAGAGGTAGTGTTGGGCCGCTGGGTTTTTGTGAGGTCTGAGCTTTACATCACATGGGATCCTTGTTTTGGAAAGGATACAAAAATACCTCACTTTTACAAACTTCACAGAAACGCCATAATGTGAACTCAGTGCCAGGATCACTCCCAGGACCTTGGTAGGCGCCTTCCCGAGCACTGGGCCTGTAAAATGAGCACTTTTGTCAATCTGTCTAATCTCCTTCCCCAAAATAGTGTTCCCACTCGGTTTCTCCAGTGAGTGAAATTGCACGTTTGGAAGGATACTCTAGTGATACATTTATTTCTCTGGAACTGTTCCATTATAACTGAAATTCCCCTTGAGAGACCAAAACACTTAAGCCACAGAGGCAAATAGATTTGTTCTCCAGGGCCGGCTTGCATGGGTTGGCAGCTCCATCCCGGAGTGCTGTGTTGAGAAAGGAGTGTGAGAAAGATCTGCCGGCCAAGGGAGTAGTGAGAGACAGGAGCTGGACCTGTTCGCGTGCTTTGCCTTGCTCGTCCTGCTTGCCAGCCAGCGTGAGCCACTTCGGGGTCTGTGACGTTGCTCTCTTCCGTCACTGTCACTGCCTGTGCAGAGTGCAGTTTGAAGACAAACGGACCATGGACTTGGAAGAAAAGGGCTAGACGAGGGCGCAGAGGAGCCGAGCTGCCGAGTGCTCCTGTCTACTCTGTCTTGTCTTACTTCTGTCCTTAAACATACTGATTATCAAAGGCAGGTTTTGTTCTCTTTTCTTTCTGCCCCTTAGCATCTGACAATAATTACTGCATCCAGCATAGATGTTGCTGTGGTAGATAAGGCTCTTCAGTTCTGGGGCTGTTTCTGTGTGGAGACTTTCCAGGGAGGCGGTCAATGATAAACTGTCATGGATAAGTGAGACGGGCACTGACTACTCAGTGCACCTAAGTGCAAGTAAATGAGCGCCTCAGAGTACAGGAGACAGTCTGCCTGACCCATGTTTGCACACTTTTAGAAGGACTAGGGAATTCTCAGCTAGCAAGTTCTGAAGGAGGAGCTGCAGCATCCAGAGACGAGGGAGTCTTGCAGTTAACCTGGCAAAATGAATGTGAGGGGCGGGGCAGTTGCTATTAGAGTACTGGAGTCTGCTGGTTCTTGGACGTGTTAGCTTCTTCATCTGTCCCCTCACAGGGCTGCTGTAAGCATTCTACATTGTAGTGACACCAAGTCCCCTAAACACTGCATAGTACGTGGCAGGCACTCAGAGAATGTTAGCAATTGTGGGTGATACACAGGTGTTTGCAAAACAAAATGTTGGTATTACCATATTTGACTAAGTGGAGGAAAATGCTGAAATCCTATTTAAACCTTTGTGCACCAGATTTGGCCAACAGTGCCTTCAACATCAGATTTGTTTAGACAGGTCTATTTGTGAGGCAGGAGTATAGGGCACAGAGTGGGAGTAACATTTGAAAACACTAATTTTTGATTGTACCTTACACCATCATGTCACAATGCTCAAAGGTCTAGTGGGCCCTGCAGCTTCCACTGTGGGAACACACTTCAGTTAGTCTCAGGGCCACGAATCAAGGATGCATCGTGGGAGTGGGAAAGTCTGATGAGGAACCATGAGATGGAAGTCTGCTGGGAAAAGATTAGTGGGATGAAGCCAGGCAGTGGAGGCCAGGAGGTGCTGGCAGGACGCGCTAGGGAGAAGGTGAGACAGGACGTGGGCCCCTGATGTACAGTGATGAACCCTGGAAGGCAGTGTGATGCCCTGTGAAATGCAAACACTAGGCAGTGTGACGTACCTGCACGCACGCGCGCGCACACACACACCCCAGGCTGAAAAAGCAGCCCATTTCCCTATACTACTAAGTCTTCCCACATCTGAACCCTCACTTCACAGAGAACTCATTCATGACCACCTTCACGGACAGTCGCTTTCCAGAACTGAGCACCAGCCTGCCACCCTCTGTCTCTGCGGGGCAGTTGGGATCTTGGAAAGACTGTCGGCTGTCTTGGCGGTGTGCCCCAGCCTGAGCGCTGACACCCAGCCAGTCTTCGTGGCCCTCAGACTCACAAGGAGGGAAGGCGATTGATCAGGAGTCAGAGTCTCGTTGGGGGAGGAAGGGTTGATCTGACAGAGGCGAAAGCCTTTGGCTTGAGACCACCCTGAGGTGTGGAAGGTGAAGATTCCAGGTGGGACTGTGATGTCAGCAGCCCTGGAGGGAATGAGCTTGTGCTTGGCCTTCAGCAGTTGGAATCTGTTGGAGGTCGGTTGGTGGATCCCTGGCCTGAGAGAGTTGGGTGGTGCAAGACCCCAGCAGGGTGTCACCTTTCTCTCTGAGGAGGACTGGTGCAAATCCATGGTCCCCGGACAGTGTGCACAGCTGATGCCAAGCCCGGGAGTCAGGCAGCTGACGAGGCCGGGCTGTTGGCCCGGAGAGCCTTCCTGCCCCTGCCTGCGAGCCGGCGGTTAACGGTTACCTGTGGTATGGCAAGATTATATGGTGAGGAGGACGCTTGTTCAGCTAATAGCAGTGAGTGTTTGTTAAGCTCTCACTGTGTATCGGGTATTCTGCTAAGCCTGTTCAAAGACCCTAGGTTCCCTAAGGAGTTTGCTTTTTCTTAATTATCCTAATTAATTTGGATGGGTTAAGTGATGGAAGTAGCTGCTTCAAGAGTCCCTCTGACTCTTCATTACTCCAGGAGGTCAAAATAGAGACTGGTGAGGAAAACAAAACGAAAAATGGATGTAATGAGTTATCAGAAGCCTAGATAGATGTAGTGCCGAAGAGAAACAGAGACAGCTCCAGTGGCGCTCTGCTTTCCTGGAGTGGAGAAGGAGCCGTCCCTCCTGCCAGGAGCCAGTTGAACCAGTCAAGGCTGCACGTAGAGGTTTGTCTGTCCCGTGACGGGGAGGGCTCATGCTTTGCGCCTGTTGCTCTTGGTCCGCTTGCCTTTGGAAGCGTTCGTGTTCAGCAGGGCACTGACCACGTGCCAGACACACGAGCAATCTTGGCGGTGAGGGAGCCGGCATAAAATCATTACGATCAATTGTGCCCTTCAAAAATCATTCACTGTTGTCCTGTAGAGTGACAGTTCTAAGATTATGAGAACGAAATGTTAGGGTGCTTCAGAAAGTTGATGGAAAGATGGAATTAAACGATGGGAGGTTTACTTTGGTGTTGAAATCCACACGTAGATTTTTCATAATATGCGTTTTCCGTGGACTTCCTGAAGATCCTTCGTGCATGAGGAAGTCGGGTTCGTCAGGCTAGTCTGGGTGTCGGTGGGGTAGGGCTGTTTCTTGGCTCTGTTGAAAGCTTGGAGAGGTACCGCTGCGGAGGGAGAGTGTTCGTGAGACAGACTGGAGACCTCGTCTAGAAGTGAGCGGATGCTGTGGTGCGAAGGCGGTTGAAGGCACTGACCCCATGGCTTTGTTTTACTTAAGTCAGCATCCAGTGGCACACCTAGCTGGTAGCAAAGCCAGGCCTTCTAATTCCCAATCCACCTTTAGTAGCTTTTAAAATTTTCCTTTTGAAAATTATAGGAATAATGGATTTTTTCTTTTGAAATTGATTTGTGAGTCTTCCCACAGTAGAAAGCATTTATTGAGCAATCATGTGCCACAAAGTATGTTAAGAATTTGACATGCTCTGTCCTAGTCTTCATGATACTCTCTTTTGATTGGTGCTATCCCTGTTACGTTACAGATCTGACTGTTAGGAAGGATAGATTCATTGCCCAAGGTAGGACCTTGATTTGGATCCTGATTATAAATGAAGGAAAAAATTCATGATGTATAGCGATTTCTGTATCAGTGACTTAAGCTTGGGAACTTTTAAGTCCAGCTTTGTTAAAAAATATTTTCCCTGTTTCAAAAGAAATTTTGCCAATGCCTTGCATGTAGCTCCTACAAGTTACATTTTTAAAGATCTTTTTGATCTTCTTGATGTTTTGGTATTCCATCCATGATGTAGAAATAAGAGGAACAAAAATTAAATGTAGATAGCGAAGTTTGTTTTCAAACCTTGCAATAATAAATGCTACCATTTTCATATGCAGTTATGAATCACTAAAATGTGTATTGGTATTTTAAGATATAGCCAGCAAACTGATGGATTGGGTCCCCACTAACAAAAACATAAGTGGAAAAAAATTTTTAAAGCCAGACTGCTGAGTGGCTGCGTGGCATGGAGTGGTGCAGGAGACCAAGACCCTGGTGTTGCTTCCGTTCTTGGGGTTCCTGTGGCTGCACACGTGTGGCTCACAAGACGTCGACTCTTGCGTGTGGCTGGCCTCAGGAGATTTTCCTCCTCTTAATCAGTCACATTTATTATCTTACACAGCTCATCTTAATACTTACTCATCAACTCAGATAACCTAAAGAGAGAATTTTTAAAATAATTTGTTGTCCTACTCTATTTTTTTTTTTTTTGAAAGCTGTATTTATTTATTTGAAAGGCAGAGTGACAGGGAGGGAGGGAGAGAAAGATCTTCCATCTGCTGGTTCACTCCCCAGTGCTCACAACAGCCTGGCCTGGGCTGGGAAGCAGATGTGGGACCTGATTCCAGACACTCAGCATTCCACGCAGTGACTTTCCTGTGGCACCACAATGCCTGCCCCAGGAGAAACATTGTTTATAGCTGAAACTTGAGGTCCCTGTAGGAAAGTGCCCAGGTGGGAATAAAACAAGTCCATTGGCTTTTCTGCAGTCTTTTGTTTGTGTGTTTTTAGGAATTGAGGTAACTTTGTGACTTGTACAGGGTTAAGCTGGACATGGCTTTTAGTACTGTGTATGGGTAGACAACAATAACAAACCTTCCAGAGGATAATTTTCTTTATGTGTAAGTTTATCCTATTTTTGTTTGTTCAACACATATTAGGTACCTTCAAATGCCAGGCATGTTTTGAATTGGGATTATAGCAGTAAAAAAATAGATTTAAAAAAAAAACCACCAAAAGTCACTATCCTCCTGGATACCAACATGAAGGGTGAGAGGGGGTTAAAGAACAACTCAGTACAATCCCCAGGGAGTCAGAGGGTGACAGGTGGTGTGGAAGGAAGAAAGCAGTGAAGTTGGATATGGAGTGAGGTTGTAATTCCCACATGGGTGGAGAAGGCTGCACCAGGATCCGAGCCAAGGTTTAGAGCAGGCGAGACGTGCAGGTAGCTGGTGACGAGGGTTTCAAGCGGAGCAAGCAAACATCAAGTGCAGAAACTTGATGTGCGAGCATGGCTGGATGACTGGCCCACGTGAAAACATCGCAAGGAGGCCACGTGGGTGGGGGGAAGAGCCACGATCTCACAGGGTGCTGAGGGCCCACGATCTCACAGGGTGCTGAGGGCCCCGTGGAGGCTTCTGTCTGTGCCTTTAACTAAGAAAGAAAGCCACTGAGGGGCTGGACGCAGAGTGGCCTGACCACTTAGCAAGACTGTGTTGGCTACAGTGTTGGAAATGGACTTAGCAGAAGTGTGGTGAGTGGTACACGTGTTAGGAGGCCAATAAACTACCTGGGCAAAGGAGGAGGGTGGCTTTGCTTAGGAAGGAAGCAGTAGACTGGGTGAGAAATGGACAGACTGTGGATACATGTTACAGGTCTAGCTAACAGGATTTTCCGGTGGACGGGATGTGAGGTGGGAGGGAAAGATATCAATGATGGCAACCAGGTTTTCGCCTACGCAACTGGAAGAAAGGGGGACCAAGGTCAGGAGGAAAATCAGGTGTTTGGTTTGGATGCTGCTATGGTCTGAATGTCTCTGCTCCCCCCTCCCCAATTTGTGTGTGAGAAATTCAATCACCAAGATGATGGGGGATTAGAACTCAGGGTCTTTGGAAGGTGATTAGGTCATGAATGGAATTAACGCCCTAATAAAAGGGAGCTAGCTGCCTTCCCCTGCTGCCGTGTGAGAACACATAGAAGGCACAGTCTGTGAGGAACGGGTCCTGACTAGACCAGAACGTGCCGCTGCTTTGATCTTGGATTTCCCAGCCTCCAGAACTGGGAGCAATAGGTTTCTGTAGTTTATGAGTTTTGTTATGGCAGCCCAAGTAGATTAAGGCACACATGTTGGTTGGAGAGGTTGAGAAGTTTCCTGACTACATTACGATAGAAGTCTGAGTGTTGAAAGCTGATTAAAATGAGCATTGCTTTTCATTTGAGGCTGTATTATAATGGAACATGGACAAGCACTTCAAAGGTATCTATGATAGTTGATTTTATTCACAAACTGATGACAATAATAAAATGATAATCGCTTAAGTGTGGCTGTTCTATAGGCCTGTTTTCGTGAACTGTGCAGGGATCCCTCTGCATGATGATTGAGCCCGTTTTCTTGGGTCTGTTATATAGCCAGAGATTTGCAGCCACCCTTTGCTAAGTGTTGTTGCACAGCTGGAGTGGGGAGGCATGGGAGTTTGCATTTCATAAGAGCGTCCTAGAGACAAGCAGATTTGCAAAGGAAGGAAGGAGGCTAGGGTAGGTAAGCAGTGGTGTAGGTGCCTGAAGGATTTGGGGTGCTTAAGCAGCAGTCTATGCATGACTGGCCCTAGGCTTTAGCCCTAGTGATGTTTAGGGTTGCCAAGTCTGACGTCAAAAGAATCTGAATTTTAGAATCAGATTCACTTGGTCCAGGTTCCAGCTTTGCCACTCTGCCAATTGCTAGATAGTTGACTTTGAGAAAGATGTCTCTGCATTTTAGTTTCTTCACCTGTTGATTGTGGATGACATTAACTTTGTGATCAGGATCTGGGTTACCGTACAAGACTTATCTCCTGACATTCCTTCCAGTGTACTTCTCTTTCAAATTAGGCAGGAGGGTATATGGTTCTAGGACTTGGCACAGATTCCCACTGCATCACATAATGTCGTTTCTATTTTGGGTGATGCTAAATTTGCTCACTAGGTTCAGATGATGGCTTCCAGATGTCTCCACTGTAGAGGTATCTTTTCTCCTTTGTAAGGAGTCATCTGTGGAATGATACTCTGAGACTGTAACTGTTGTGTTTCTCAACACCCTGCCTTTCAGTGAATTTTTTGCATTCATTGAGGACCTTTGCCTGAATTAATGCTTATTTTGGGCCTCATAAAATGATGTCTTTTGGAAAAACTTCTTGTCCTTTGACATTTAAAGCTTGAATTCTGCAAAGAAGGGCTGTCCTCCCCTTCTGCCTTTCAGTTTTGCTTTGGGGATCATCACTTACAGACTCATGGAATCCTCTTATACTCAGTAGCATTATTACAGTGTTCAGTATTTTTCCTTTTACACTTACATCTTTTCCCCCTTCTATAATGTATTACTGTGTTTGTTATTTCTGATCATAAGACTGCCCCAAATTTGGCTAGTCTGATTGTTTTTCAAAACTTGTTCTTATTCTGTTTGCATGTCTCCATTAGCCTTAGTTACTTGCTTATCCTTCCAGTACAAAATTTTCCATGTTTGTTTTATACTTTCTTGTCCTAGACCTGGAGTGGACCATTTCTTCCAGGAGTGCTGCTTCTGTTCAGTGGGGAATGGTATTTGTTAGCCTGGGCACCTGTGTGCTCATTGCCACATGAATGTTATTCCTTTTAGCCTTCTCGGTGGATAAAGCTAGAACATTTGTATTTAAATAATGAGCCTACAATGCTACCTCCAATTCAAAACCAGTACCATAGGGTTCCTGCTCACCAGCAAAGACAATTTAAAAATTCTTATGTAGAGTAACTGGCATAGGAAATACTTGCTGGAAACCTTATATATTATAGGTTAGTTTGATTTGATGAGAATCTTGTTTTATGATACAGGTATTAATGCTGGTGATTTAGCTCACTTAGTAGAATAATTTATTTTGTGCCCCTTGATTGAACAAAAAATCTGAGGAAAGTTTTCATTATCTTTAGAATTATAAATATTGGCAAATGAGGCTTTTTTTAAAGTGTGTCAAGAATGTTTTTCCACTCTTGGTTTAGTTTTTTTTTTTTTCAGATGTATTTATTTCAAAGGTAGAGTTACAGAGAGGAAGAGGCAGAGGCAGAGAGATTGGTCTTCCATCTACTAGTTCACTCCCCAGATGGCTGCAGTGGTCTGAAGCCAGGAGCCAGGAGCCTCTTCCTGGTCTTCCATGAGGGTGCAGGGGCCCAAGGATTTGGGCCATCTTTTACCACAATCCCAGGCTACAGCAGAGAGCTGAATCAGAAGTGGAGCAGCTGGGACTTGAACTGGCGCCCATATGGGATGCCGGCACTGCAGGCGGCGGCTTTATCTGCATGCCACAGCGCCGGCCTCAAATGAGGCTTTGAAGAAATTGAAATGTGTCTCACATGATGTCTTAATGTTAGTCTAGATTTTGGTTATGTAATAGTTAAGTATATGCCTTATTTACTTATGGCTTATTTTTAAAGTTTATGGGCCTGTGTTTTTGCTGCTTTGTGCACACTGGAATGCTTTTTCACGTGGTCAGCTCTCTTAATTAGGATTTTCTGATCATATATATGTGAGGTGTTCAGTTAAAACTGATTATGTTGTAGGGACTGGTTTTTATACACTAATATAGGTTTTTGATCTTTTTGTGAAGAAGATACCCAAGTACTTTGAAAACTTTGTGGAATAATGGAATCTTAAGCTGAATTTTTTTGAAATCGATGCATAATTTTTTAAGGCTATGCCTTCACATGAACTTTATGTAAAAGTTTTTGATGAATGAATGGATCAGTCTGTGGGTTTTAAAGTTGCTTTATCGTAGTAAGCAGCATTAAACCCACAGATGGTAATGACTGTAGGCGGCACGCATTCCTGGTTTGTATCCGCTGAATATAGGCAGCAGTTCCGTAAAGCTGTTTTTCCACGTCGTTGAAGGTTTCAGCTCCCCTTCTTGTGCGTCCCGAGTGGGAGGTGAGTCTGACATTGCCTTTTGGCCAAGACTGCAGAGCAGGGCAGGACCAGATGAGTAATGCTTGTCTGCAAGTCTCTGGCGGCCCGTTCCATACAGCTGTGGTTCTTGTCACGGGAAACCTGGGCTTCCCAGCAGGGACAAGCTGGGACTAACAGGTGCACTTACGGGAGTGGAGCAGGGAAGATCAGAACAACACACGGTTTCTGTGCTGACACCCGCCACAGCCTCAGCAGTTTTACTTCAAGTGCAAAACTTAAACCTCATTCCAGGATCTGCCTTCAAAGAATGACAAAGACTCCCTGAAAATACCTGTCAGGGAAAAATGCTTGAATCCATTCAGCCATTATTCTGGCTGTGAGAGAAACTTTTCTGGGCTGCCCTTAGGACCTGATGGACAGGAGGGTTGGGACTCCACCCCTCTCCCAGCATGCTAACTTTCTTTTGTTATTTTTATTTATTTATTTATTTTTGACAGGCAGAGTGGATAGTGAGAGAGAGAGACAGAGAGAAAGGTCTTCCTTTTGCCATTGGTTCACCCCCCAATGGCCGCTGCAGCCAGCACATCGCACTGATCCGAAGCCAGGAGCCAGGTGCTTCTCCTGGTCTCCCATGGGGTGCAGGGCCCAAGCACTTGGGCCATCCTCCACTGCACTCCCGGGCTACAGCAGAGAGCTGGCCTGGAAGAGGGGCAACTGGGACAGAATCCGGTGCCCCGACCAGGACTAGAACCCTGGGTGCCAGCGCCTCAGGTGGAGGATTAGCCAAATGAGCTGGCCACTAACTTTCAACCTTTCGGGCTCCATCTGTCAATCTCCCAGTTCAGGCCACCTTCTGCTCCTCCCCCTCTTGTCCCTGAAATGCCTCACCTTGCTTCACTGTTTCTGTACTGATGTGGTAACAGTGAGAAAAGCATCGGGATGAAGTGACCATTGCATTTTCTAATTTATTTTAACTACTTTGTTAACTGAGGGGGAGTAACTATACAGAGGTGTGATGTCATCGTGGTGACTGGCACTGGGTTAAATGCATAGACTGCGTTTGTAAAATGACGTTTCTGAAGTCATTTTTTGTTGTCAGATTGTGAATTTATGCATTACATGAAGAGAACAGGGAGCCGCCGCAGAGCGGCTGTTGGGTGGAAATGCAAAGCGTGTGCTGTGCTATGGGCGTGCGTGATGGTGCAGTTGGCTCCACGTGTGGCTCTGGATGCAGAATCTGCTTTTCAAGCCAGCTCTGCCACAGACTGGCTGTGTGACGACTTTGACTTCTCTCTGCAAGTTTCCTTACTGTAAAGTGGGGAGGAAAATAATTCTTATTTTACAAAATTCTTGAGAAGACTAAATGAGTTTATATGCTGGTTCATTATGACTTCTTTCCTGTAAATCAGTAGTATCTGCCTCTGTATTCTCTTTCCAAATTTCTTCTAGTTTGTATAAATATCTGTGAAAACATAGTCACCAGTAATCTAATAATTTACCCCAATACAACTGAAATTCCAAATTCTTCAAGTAACTTTCCAAAGAATCTAATGTCTTTTATACTTTTATTCTGGCTTGTCATAAAAACTGAAATAGCATGCTATGCCTATTTAAACTTTATAGTTTACTTTTTGTAGTATTTTCTTACATTTAACTTTTCATATTTTCTTGAAATTAGTTATATACTGCGAAGTAGAATTCTAAATGTAGCTTACATTGCTTTATGTACTGGGATAGTCAGACTTGTTGAAAACCTATTCCCTTGCCTTCTCGTTTGTTATTTACTCTGAAACATGTTCTTTGGCCTAGGCACACAGACAACTCCAGTCTATGACTTTTTTTTAACAGGCAGAGTGGACAGTGAGAGAGAGACAGAGAGAAAGGTTCTCCTTATGACTTCTTTTTCAAATTTATACTTTTTCCCATCTACCCATTCAACCAGCTTTCCATCCCAAAATAAACATTCTTTGTTCCAGGCACTGGTATGTGTCTGGAGGCTTAAATGTATTCCTAATTAGTTAAAATATGTGAAGGGAATGAACACTCAAGGACTCACAAACCAGCCTGAGAAATACTAACTTGATTTTCAAAAGTTAAAAAAAAGTTGTGTTCATTTTATTTGTTTTGATTGTCCTTACTTAAAGCTAAAAATGAAATCATAGAGAAAGCACTTTTCTAAATTTTAACAAGTTTTAAATTGTAAAGTGATAGAATCCTTAAGAGAATGATGAAAACAAGGGCCCTGAATATTACCCATTCCTCCAGCATGTGGAGCTCATGTGTGCTGAGTGCTGTAGGCGACACAGAACCAAGCACGGAGACCCTATGGAACTGACATTCACTGTTACTCAGATCATTTTACCCCATTAAAC
The DNA here is from genome assembly GCA_949820135.1 of Sylvilagus floridanus. Classification (NCBI taxonomy): domain Eukaryota; kingdom Metazoa; phylum Chordata; class Mammalia; order Lagomorpha; family Leporidae; genus Sylvilagus; species Sylvilagus floridanus. The sequence goes on from OX463227.1 coordinate 3,106,725, forward strand.
TTTTTTCCGTGTTTGTCCAGTAAACAGAATTGGAAGCTATATAATGGCTTATGATATTTTAATGTTTGCAATTGATGAACTTGATGGACTATGGCAATGTTTTAGAAAAATGTGTAAATGAGTTTTATATGTTGACAGTGGGTTCACTTGTATTAAATGTGTTAGTTCTGTGGCCATAGCTGATTCAAAAGGAACTGCCTTCTGAATGATTTTACCGGATAACAGATTTTTGTGTTATGACTAAATATGTTTAAAGGGCTACATTTTTTGTGACTGTTTCAGATATTTTCTGAGTATTTCTTGAGTATTAGGGCTGTTGTAGAACCTTTACCTAAATCATGTCATTTAGCATTCAGAAAGCCTCTCTAGTGGAGATGAGATTATTCAGAGAGAGGTTATGCTAGTAAGAGGTAGAGTTGAGATTCAAGTTCATGTGTTGGATCTTAGAACATGTCTGCTCTGTTATATCAGTAGTTCACAGGTGTATGAATTTCATGAACCAAAAAGATTATTTTTCTTAAAATAGGAGAGTGACCTAGGTTCACTGAACCACTTTCATTTTGCTGGCTATAATGTTAACATTATCATTTTATTCAAAAAAACGGCTTGCCATCCTGAAGTGGTAAGACATCCTCTTAGCATAAAAGGCGGCTCTTGAAACAAACAGGTCTGTGAGCAGCTCACCCAGTGAGTGCACCTCTCCCGCTGCCGGGCACCACGTACCGTTTCTGCTACCCTGTGCTACTGCATCATTTGTTCAGTTAGGGAAGGCTTCACTGAGGTGCCGGCCGAAGGAAGGACACAGCAGGTGCAGAACTAGCAGAAGCTGCAGCCTGTTCTGCAGGCATCGATGCTGAACTCTTCATTGGGTGTATTTTACTCACATATACTGTTCGGCCTCTGGGAAAGATACCACGTGTGAGATTGTGTGTATTTCAATATATGGGTTTGTATTATTACCAGGAATTGTTGACTTGCTGTCTGAATCGCTTAAGTGAATATTAGAGCATATTTGGGATTTTTCATATTTCTTGTATTTTTCATGGAATTATGACTGGCAACATGAACATGATATTTTTCTTAAAAGATAAGAGTGAAGAAAAACCGTATTGTCATAGAGTCTTACTTATGTAAGAATTTTATATATTATCCATACGTTGTACATATATATGTACATATATTGTAGACCTTTTATATAATATATATGCCTTTAATGACGTTTTGTATATTTATACCTGTATAATATATTATATATAATTAGATGTAGTGTCTATATGGTACTGTGTGCAGATCCTTTTTCCTAGAGCCCTTATAACATGGGAATGTGTATGTTACAAGCAGTTTAAATGCAGCTTGGCTTACTCATCTTGGAATGTATCTGAGGATCCAGTAAAGTCATGGGGCCAACTTGATTTCCCTGACTCCATAACAGTTGCATGCTCTCAAGATGTTCTATTTTCTAACACTTAACACTCCTGTAACACGTTTCTCTAACTTGAAGGTGGAGGAGGAGGGTACCTTCCCTGTATCGATGACAAAAAGGATAACTTAGTTCGAGAGGTGCAGACATGGTTGAAGGTATCTGTCTTTACAGCGGCATTTACCTTGAGATGTGCTTCTGGTTGTTGATAAGAAAAATATAAATATCATTATAAAAAGATGATTTGATTATGGTCACAGTACAACTGAGTCATTTAGTTTGATAAGGAATGGCAGCAAAAACAAAACATAAAGAAAGGATCTGGGTTTGATTGCTGGGTCTTTGAGTCGCGTCTGACCTCAACATTCATATGTCAGCAATGTTCCCTGGGTGTTTTCTGTGTACAGAGACCTTTATGAAGTGTTTAACCTCATTTAACCTCTGTAGTTTGCAGCTAGAATTTTAAAAGGCCAAAAATAATTGTTTCTCTTTCCTGGAATACATGTAAAAATTGTACCTTGTATTTTTCTTTCCTAACAGTTCTTTCCCAAAGGCCTTATACTTATGTTTTCTGTTGTAGCAGTCAGGCAAGTCAGAAATTCAGAGTTTGAATCTTTTCTGTGTTTGCTGTCAGGTGCTCTGGGAAAATATCCCCTCTCTCCCCAACCTTTGCCCTGGGAGCAATCATCTTCCTTGCAAGGCTGTGGAGTGGAGCGTCCCTCACAGCCAGCCCTGAATCACTGTGGGTGGGTCTGGAATCCGCTAAGTCCCAGTTTTACTTGATGCATTGTGCAATGATTACATCTTCTCTAAGTCCTACTAGTGCTAATAAAACAAAATAGTAGATTGCATGAGAAATTCCCTTATCTTCTTAGGGAATAAATGCTAAAAGTCTGTAGCAATATAATCATTTATCCTAATTTAATATCTGAGAGCCTATGGAATTGATTCATTTTGTTTTCCTTGAATTGCTCCTAAGGATAAGAAATATAACAGTTAAATGTAACTTTGAGAACTGGGTTTTGGTATGTAGCTTTCTCCTTGAACTGCTCTAACTGCTTTTTCCCCATGGATATTTTCAAAAAGTCTGTGCTCTTCCCCTCGTTCATTCCATTTTCCTCTTCTCCCTCCTCTTGCATGTGCTGACCAGTCCATAATAAGTATTTATTGAGTGGCTGTTTTGTTTCACACACAGGAGACATGGAGAGAGCAGACAGGACAAAAACTCCCACCTTCCAGAGCTTAGGGTCTGTGCATCTGTCTGCTCTCCTCTCCCAGTCCCCCAGCTCTGCCATTTGAGAATTGAGCTCCCTTGATGATCCCATTGTAGCGCTGACCTCCCAGCCTGTAGACCCTGAAGAGGCACACATCACATGCAAGGGATGCACTCCAGAGGTGCTGCCACCTCAAACTTGCTTGAAGGCTGATTGTCCACACTCAGATTTTAAGATAAGGCTTCCCTGATTCTCTTTGGCCATTAGCTCAGCACCTTTATTGCTGGTAAACACTGATGAGAGATGGAAGACTGCTGCAGATAAGACGAATGATCACATTCTAGATGGGACTTTTTGTCGTTTCAATTCCAGTAAATGAGGTGGTATTTCAGCTTTTGACACCGCCGGCATTCTTGTGAGAAGTCACTTATGAGAATCACATACTGGCGGGGCTTCTCCACCTTCCCTGCAGGTGGGTTCTTTGGCAAGCTGCAATGTCGTGGTACACTACAGAACGTTATTATTACAGAATTTCAGACATTTAGAATGTCAGTTGCTCTTCTGGGCATCATTAGACATTTTTTATTAGTGCTTTGATTTCTGTGTTTTAGGCGTTTTTAGGCAGAGTGGCGGTTGGTTTCTGAGATGTGGTTATTTTCCAAATGGAGTCAGAGCCCTGAGGAAGTGGGAACACAGGAGAGGAAGTACTGGAGCATTCTGGAATTCATGTACGAGGAGGTAGGGGAGGGAAGACGTCTTGTCTTTGCGTGTTTGAATAAGGACTCCATTTTAAATGGGTTTATGTATGCAATGGCTTAATGGAAGCATAGACCATCTTGGTCTTTCTCCTTGATACTACCTGACTCCTATTCTCGGTTTTATTACTGAGTAACTATGGGAGTCTCCTAGTGTGTAACACATTCCACCAAACTTGAGTTTGTCCTCTCATAGTTCTGGAGAACAGAAATATGAAACCCAGGGACAGGATTTGCTCAGTCTGCAGGCTCCAGGGCAAAATCCTTCCTCACCTCCTGCAGCTGCTGGTGTGTCCAAGCCTCCCTTAGCTGTGGCTGCCTCTCTCCAACATCTGCCTCCTTCCTCACATTCCTGCCTTAGGATGCATGTGATCACATCGAGGTCCTGAGGGCCCGTCTGGATTATCAAGGATAATCTTTAGTTTGTCAGATAAGTGTAGTTGCTAATCACCTCTATAAAACATCTGTAAATAAAAGTTGCTTCAGAGCAACTCTTTGATTAGAGTTTGATTGGAGGATATTAGACTAGTGAACTTCACACATAAAGCGGAAACTCAGAGCTCATATCTTACAAATCTGGCGCTAATACACATCTTGTTAGATCATATTGAATATCCAAATAAAGACAACAAGGTTAGACTTCCATATAGCGTGATGCAGCTATGCTAACCCTTTCCCCAAACAAGGATGCAAAGCTTCTTGATGTCCTATAACCTAAATACTGTAAAGTTAAGTATCATTAATATATCATATGTTAGATGATAGGGGGATAAGATACAGAAGAAAACAAAAATATGTGCTTAGAAATGTAAGTGAATACACATCACAGTCACAGCGCTCATTTCTGCAGCTGGCTGCCTGGTCTTAGCTGCCTTCTGTTCTTTCTTTTGTTCTAGAGCACCTCAGCTGGCCACAGTGCCTTGCTTGTACAGTATTCCACACCTTTGTTACTGTAAGGGCCTGTGTCATTACCAGTCCTGCCAGAACTGGGCTATTTTCTCATTCACTTTACTTTACTACCTTTTTTTTTTTAACAGAGTTCTGTTAGCAGGTTTTATTTATATTGGGGATGTATGAGTCAATGAAATATTTCTTTTAAAAATTAATTAATATAGACAACAGATTTTATACAGTCCATAGGTACAGTTTCAAGAAGAAACCACATTTCCTTTACCCCCTACTACCTCCCACCCCCAATTTCTCTCTCCCTCCCTCCCCTCTCTTCATCGGTTTTGCTAGGATATAATTGTAATCTACTCTATATTCACAGGCTTAATCTGCCAGTAATCATAATATTTAACAAGTAAAAAAATAGGAAGACCGTAGTTCCGCAGTAGTATAAACAAGGGCTAAAAATGACAATCATATCTCAAAATGATCACTTCATTCCTAACCATTTTTTGGTATTCTATATTAACTGCTACATATCAGAGAACACATATGATATTTGTGCTTTTCAGACTGGCTTATTTCACTAAGCATAATGGGTTCCAGTTGCATTCATTTTGTTGCAAAAGACAGGATTTCATTTCTTTTATACAGCTGAATAGTATTTCATAGTATATACAGATCACATTTTCTTTCTTTCTTTCTTTCTTTCTTTGTTTCTTTCTTTCTTTCTTTCTTTCTTTCTTTCTTTCTTTCTTTCTTTTTTAAAGATTCTTTGATTTATTTGCAAGGCTGTGTTACAGAGAGGCAGAGGTAGAGAGAGGTCTTCCATCTGCTGGTTCACTCCTCAAGTGGCTGCAATGACCTGATCCAAAGCCAGGAGTCAAGAGCTTCCTCTGGGCCTCCCATATGGGTGCAGGGGCCCAAGGACTTGCCCAGGTCGTAGCAGAGAGGGGGATTGGAAGTGGAAAAGCTGGGACTCAGTTCACTGCCCATATGCAATACTGGCACTGCAGGCAGGGGCTTTCCCTGCTACGTCAGTGCCGAACTTCACATTTTCTGTAACCACTCATCAGTTGACAGATATTTGGGTTGATTCCATATCTTGGCTATTGTGAATTTACCCACAAAAAACATGGGGGTAGAGATAACTCTTTCATTTGCTGATTTTACTTCATTATGGTAAATTTCTAGGAATCATATGGTAGATCTATTTTCAGATCTCTGAGGAATCTCCATACTGTCTTCCATAATAGCTGTACTAGTTTATATTTCCACCTATTTGGGTACCTTTACCCCATATCCTTGCCAGAATATTTTTTTCCTTTTTTATTTAGTAAATATAAATTTCCAAAGTACAGTTTATGGATTACAATGGCTTCCCCCCCATAATTTCCCTCCCACTCGCACCCCTCCCATCTCCCACTCCCTCTCCCATTCCATTCACGTCAAGATTCATTTTCAATTATCTTTATATACAGAAGATTGATTTAGTATATATCAAGTAAAGATTTCATCAGTTTGCACCCACACAGAAACACAAAGTGTAAAATACTGTTTCAGTACTAGTTATAGCATTACTTTACATTGGACAACACATTACGGACAGATCCCTCGTGAGATGTAAGTACACAGTGACTCCTGATGTTGACTTAATAATTTGACACTCTTGTTTATGGCATCAGTAATCTCCCTAGGCTCTAGTCATGAATTGCCAAGGCTATGGAAGCCTTTTGAATTCACCAACTTTGATCTTATTCAGACAGGGTCATAGTCAAAGTGTAAGTTCTCTCCTCCCTTCAGAGAAAGGTACCTCCTTCTTTGATGGCCCCGTTCTTTCCACTGGGATCTCACTTGCAGAGATCTTTCATTTAGGTCATCTTTTTTTTTTCAGAGTGTCTTGGCTTTCCAGCCAGATCTGGATGCCTTAGGGGCTGATTCTGAGGCCAGAGTGCTATTTAGGACATCTGCCATTCTATGTGTCTGCTGTGTATCCCGCTTCCCATGATGGATCCTTCTCTCCCTTTTTGATTCTATCAGTTAGTATTAGCAGACACTAGTCTTGTTTGTGTGATCCCTTTGACTCTTAGACCTATCAGTGTGATCAATTGTGAACTGAAATTGATCACTTGGACTAGTGAGATGGCATTGGTATGTGCCACCTTGATGGGATTGTATTGGAATCCCCTTTGCCAGCATATTTTAAAAAATTTTTTGATTGATAGTCATCATAACTGGGTTGAGGTGATACCTCACTGTGGTTTTTATTTGTATTTCCCTTATGGCTAATGATCCTGAGCACTTTTAAAAATGTTTGTTAGCCATTTGTATTTCATCCTTTGAAAGTTGCCTGTCCATGTTCTTTGCCCATTTCTTAATTGCCTTGTTTCATTGTTGAATTTCTTGAGATCTTTATAGATCCTGGGTATTAACCCTTTATCAATTATATAGTATGAAAATATTTTTACTACTCTGTCATTTACCTCTTCTCTTTGCTCAGCATTTCATTCGCAGTACAGAATCTTCTTGGCTTGATGTAACCCCATTTGTATATTTTTGTTTTTATTGTCTGTGCTTCTGAGGTCTTCCCCAAGAAGTCTTTGCCTGTGCCACTGTCTTGGCAGAGTTTCCCCAATGCTTTTCTCTAGTAATTTGATGGTATCAGGTCACAGATTTAGATCCCTCTTCCATCTTGAGTTGATTTTTGTATAAGGTATAAGGTAGGGGTGTTGTTTCATCTTGCATGTGTAAATCCAATCTTCCCAGAACTGTTGAAGAGACTGTTCTTTCTCCAGGGATTGATTTCATCTAATTTGTCAAAGATCAGTTGGTTTAATTTCTGGGGTTTCTCTTCTGTTTTATTTGTCTACATGTCTATTTTTGTGTCAGAGGCAGGCTGTTTTGATTATAACTGCCCTGTGGTATGTCTTGAAGTCTGACACTGTGATGCCTCCAGTTTTATTTTTGTTGCTTAAGATTGTTCTAGCTATTCAGGTTTCTTGTTTTTCCATATGAATTTTAGCATAATTTTTTCAAGATCTGAGAAGAATGTCCTTGATATTTTGATTGGGGCCACACTTTCAGTAGTATGGGCATTTTGATTATATTAATTCTTTTAGTACACAAACATGGAAGATTTCTTTAATGTTTTGTAATTTTCATTGTAGAGATCTTTCACATCATAGGTTAAATTTATTTCAAAGTATTTAAGTTTGTTTTGATAGCATTTGTGAATAAGAACGGATCTTACGAGTTCTTTGTCAGCCGTAGTTTGTCTGTGCATACAAGGGCTATTAATTTTTGTGTCTTGATTTTATATCCTGCAACTGTACCAAGCTCCTATAAGTTCCGGTAATCCTAGTGGAGTCTTTTTTTTTTTTTTTTTTGACAGGCAGAGTTAGACAGTGAGAGAGAGAGAGAGAGTAAGGTCTTCCTTCCGTTGGTTCACTCCCCCAAATGGCCGCTATGGCTGGTGTGCAGTGCTGATCCGAAGCCAGGAGCCAGGCGCTTCCTCCTGGTCTCCCATGCGAGTGCAGGGCCCAAGCACTTGGACCATCCTCCACTGCCTTTGCGGGCCACAGCAGAGAGCTGGACCGGAACAGGAGCAACCTGGTCAGAACCGGCGCCCCAACCAGGACTAGAACCTGGAGTGCTGGTGCCGCAGGTGGAGGATTAGCTTAGTGAGCTGCGGCATCTGCCACTTAGTGGAGTCTTTTGGTACCCCTATATATGGAATGATGTCATCTGCAAACAGGAATAATTTGACTTTCTCCTTTCCAAATTGTATCCCTTTGATTTCTCTTTCTTGCTTAATGGCTCTAATTAAAACTTCCAGAACTATGTTGAATAGCAATGGTGAAAGTAGGCATCCCTGTCTGGTTCTGGATCTTAGTGGAAATGCTTCCAACTTTTCCCCGTTCAGTAGGATGCTCTGACCAAATGGTGCTGACCTGTTAGAGTTCCGTTTTCCCCTGAAGAGTGGTTCTTCAGGAGAATCAGGTGTGAATGGGTTTGTCACAAATTGTCTTGATTGTGTTGAGGAGTGTTTGGTCTATATCCAATTCGCTTAAGTTGGATTATAGATATTTGATATTGTTATCAAATGCTTTATCTGCATTTGTTAAGATAATCACATGGTTTTTATTCAGTTTGTTAATGTGATGTATCACATTTATTGTTTCGTGTATTTTGAACTATTCCCGCATACCAGGGAAAAATCCTACTTGGTCCAGGTGAATGATCTTTCTGATGTGTTGTTGGATTTGATTAGCTAGTAGTTTGTTAGGAATTCATGAGAATTTTTCATCTATTTTACAGGGATATTGGTCTGTAGTTCTCTTTCTCTTTTGTGTCTTTTTCTGGTTCTGGAATTAAGGTGATGCCAGCCCCATGGAGGGAGTTTGGAAGGATCCCCTCCTTTCAAGAAAATTGGAATTATTCTTTAAAAGTTTGGTAGAATTATTCCATGTATCTTGTCTGACCACATTGGAATGAAGCTAGAAATGAACTGGTATAGAAAATATGCAAACACAGTGGAGACCAAGCAACACACTCCTGAATGAACAGGGGGTCATAGAAGAAATCAAAAGGGAAACCAGAAAATTCCTTAAAACTAATGAAGATGACACACAACATATCAAAACTTATGGGATACAGCCAAAGCAGTGTTAAGAGGGAAGTTTATAGCAGTTAGTGCCTCCATCAAGAAATTGGAATGACATCAAATAAATGGTCTATCAGTATATCTCAAGGACCTAGGAAAACAACAACAAACTAAACCCAAAATTAGTAAGAAGAAAGAAATGATTAGAGAATAAATAAACAAAATGGAAACCAAGAAACAATACAAAAGATCAGTGAAATGAAGAGCTGTTTTTTTGAAAAAATAGACAAAATTGATATACCACTGGTCCAACTAATCCAAAAAAGGGAGAAGACCCAAATCAATAAAACCAGAGATGAGAAAGGAGTTGTAATGACTGATACCACAGAAATAAAGAGAATCATTAGGAATTACTACAAACAGCTATATGTCTACCAATTGGAAAATCTAGAAGAAATGTATAGACTTCTAGACACATACAATCTACCAAAATTGAGTCATGAAGACACAGAAAAACTAAATAGACTAATAACCAAGCTGGAGATTGAATCAGTAATAAAGACCCTCCCAACAAAGAAAAGCCCTGGACTGGATGGCTGCACTGTTGGATTCTACCAAACTTTTAAAGAAGAACTAATGTCCATTCACTTTCATCACAGGGAATGATAGTACTGAGATGCCTTAAGGGATTATTGGCACTTTAGATGTACTCTTCCTTCCTCCATTGTGTGTTGACAAGCACCCAGGTACACAGGTGACAGCACAAGTCAGACCAATGGTTAAGCCTTTATTCACTTGCTGGGACATGAAAGCAAAAGACACCAAATGGTTCTGGCTTGTTAGTATTCCATTTTCCCCTGCAGAATGGTTCTACGGAGAATTAGGTAGATCAGCTCAGGTGGGGAATTATTTCACCAATGAGGAGTCCAAAACAAAAGGCTTCTACCTCTTGATGGGTTTGTTAGCTGCAGGAAGGGCTTTCAGTGGAAAAATACTGAGCATGATATGAAGGTCACTGAATGGTGGCACCTGGTCTAAGGATGAAGCTTTGTGTGGGAGGATGGCTGACCCAGTTGGGGCAACCCCTTCCAGAAAATGACAGTGCACCAAGTCTGGTCTGGGGTTAGTGGGGGTGGTTTCCCATGAGGGCTGCCAGGCAGAGCTTTGTAGCTGCCTACGGTTGGACTTGAAATATCACACAGTGGATTGGGGCCTGGAGCTGGACATCTGAGTGGCAGCCAGGTTTCCTGTTGGCATTCAAGATCGCCCACCACAGTGAGCACAGTAACCGTTTTCTCTGCCTATTGGTTCAGAGGCATGGGGATTGCAAAGGGCCTGAAGGTCAGTCCTCACTGCAGTTTGGTGGAGTTGTGTGTCTTTCAGTGGAAACTTTCCTCCTTTGAAATTAAGAACTCTTGCCAGGACCAGCAAGGCATCAGTTTCTGGGACAGGTAGGAAAGGTTTTAGCAGGAGAACACCAGGTGTAATAGCGAGTGATGCCATTCCCATCTGGATGGTGGTTTAGGGCCGCATAAGCAGTCTCACAGAGGAACTGCCCTGCCCCGGGCTGCCCTACCTTGCTGCTACTGATTCTGCACAAGCTGTTCTACTTTATCATCCAGCCACTTCATGGTAGGGCAGCAGGGTTTGACTAGTGAGTTCCATGATCATGGGTCCATGGCCACAGCTCATTCATGGTTAAGTTCCTTGATCAGAAGGAATGCTTGGTGGAATACCATGGCAGTGCTGACAGAGCCCACTTGGATACTGTAAAGGGAACTCCTCTTCTCAAGATCTTTAATCTCATCTTTTGCCATGTAAGGTGATATTCACAAGTCCCACAAACTTGATGTAGATATCTTTTGAGAAGTCATTTTTTGACCTACATAGCATCTGACTCTCTTACTTATAAATGAGAGCCAGTGAGGTTTGAGGGATATTAGAGAGGAAAGGTGCTAAAAAGTATGGAATCTGAAGGAACAGTAATTTGATTTGAAATGTAGCCTAAGTACTTACTTGCTGGGTAAACTCTGGACAGTTACGTAACTTCTTACTCTTCTTTTCTCCTGTAAAATGAGGATAATACTAACTCTTTATCATAGGATGATTTTGAAGATTAAGTGATTTGGTAAATGTAAAGTGATTAGAATAGTGCCTGACACATAGTAAGCACTCAATGGATATGGACCAATGGTAACACAAGCAGTTGGCTCAGAAAAGCTCTAGTTTTTGGAGGTAGATCCATTTGATGTGTTTGTATTTATGAAGGTTCAACCAGTTATTTGCCACATGAAGAAATATTGGTAAGACACACTGGGAAACATGGCTGTCTGTGTTTGGTGGGGAGAGTGTACTGGGATTGAGACTACGCCAGATATGTTTTTCAGTTTTAATTTTTCAGTGTATGCCAATTTAAAAAGGACAACTAAATTAGAGAAAGTTTGATATCAAAGTTCTTATTAAAAACAAATTAGTAAAAATACCCAAAATATAGATTTGTTTGTTTGTTTTTTAGGTCTGTTCCAATGACTCATGAATTCACGTTGTTTCTTTTGGTAGATGGTGACTTTTTTCTCTTGTTCAGTTTTTGTACTCATTATTCGTTCTAAGCAATTTTCCATTTAAATGCCATTAGTTTTTAAAAATTTGTGCTTTTAATCCATTTTAGAAAAATACAGTTAATTTGAAATACATTCTTTTAGTTAACTTGTTACTGACATAGAAATCATATGTTTATAATTTATAACATATGCTTCTGCATACTGAAGCCTCATACAGTTTTTATTTTTTCCATTTTTGGTATCTTTTAATGTTACATTAACTATAAGTTAACATTGTCTTGCAATTCACTGGCTTTTTTTTAAATGTAAGATTTATTTTATGTATTTGAGAGGCGGAGTGATAGGGAGAAACAGATAAAGATGTCTTTCATCTACTGGTTCACCACTTCCCAAATGTCTGCTAGAGCCAGGGCTGGGCCAGGCTGAAGCCAGGAGCCTGGACCTTCATCTGGGTTTCTCATTGTGTGGCAAGGGTCCATGTACTTGGATGATCTGCTGCTGCTTTTCCAGGCACATGAGCAGGGAACTGGATTGAAAGTGGAGTAGCTGGGACACAAACCGGCACCCAAATGGGATGCCAGCATTGCTGGTGTGGCTTAACTTGCTATGCCACACTGCTGGACCTCACTCACTGATTTCTTATTGCATGGCACTGTATTTCTAGATGCTTTATTAAGTTCATTATTAAGTAACATAATGACCACACTGCCCACATGGAGAAATGTTGTGGTCAACATGTGCCTTAAAGTATTGGCACTTTATTTCTGTGAACAGCTTTATTTTATTTTTGAAAACATTTTAACAATTAATTTATTTTCTTATGTATTTATTTTCATTTCATTTGCAAGAAAGAGATATAAACACAGAGATCTTCTGACTTCTCAATCATTCTCCCAAATGCTTGAATCAGCTGGGGTGCTGGCCCAGGCTGAAGCCAGGAGTCAAGGACTTATTCTGGATCTCCCACAAAAGTTTCAAAGACCAAAGACCCAATAATCTACCACCTGTTGCCTCTCCATGTGTGCATTAGCAGGAAGCTGGATTGAAAGAGAAGCTGTGATTCAAAAATAAATGGGATGTTGGCATCCCAGCTAACATCTTAATTGCTATGTCTGTCGCCTGCTTGCACAGTTTGTGGATTTAGGCTTAACAAAAGCTCTGGGACATAGGTGGCTCAGGAATAGCTAGTGTTACTTATCTTTATCTGTTCTTACTGTTTCTCTGCTTGAATAAAAGGCAAAGATTGTATTTTTGTCATTCTTAGATTTCTAGTACCTAGCATATTGTTGGCATGCAGAAAAGTTACTGAATGTACAAATGAGTGCACAGTTGGATGGAGAAGTAAGAGCAGTCACTAAGTGTGATATTATTGTAAGATTTTGTATCAAGTAAATGGAATACCTAGAACCAGAACCCATGTTCTTAGACTTCTACTCAGTGTTCGCTTTAAATATGAGATAAGTTTAGGGCTATTCAAACCCTTTGTACCAAACAGAATAAATTAGTCCCTTGTCCATGTAGATTTAGCAATTGTGTTCATGAGAATAATCAAAGAAAATTCACAGTCTCTGACATGTGATAAATTATTTTTGTTTTCCTGTTTATCACAGGTTTTAAGCAATATGTGTCTTCCTATTCGTCTTAGTTTGGGCAGCTTCAAACAATACCTTAGGCTGGATGACTTAACAGGCATTTCTTTCTCTCAGCTTTGGAGGCTGGGAAGCAAGATGAAGGTGCCAGCAGATGCAGTTTTGGGTGAAGGCCCTCTGCCTCCTTTGCCAATGGCTGGCTTCTCACTGTATCTTCATACAGATGAGAGAGAAACTTACACTAATGCCAACATGAAGATTCCACCTTCATGAGATCATTACCCCATCCTTCAAGTCCTCAGACACTGGGGATTAGGTCTTCAATATATTAATGTCGGAGGGACATAAACATTTAGTCCGTAGCACTATTCTCATCAAAGTGTAGTAGTGTTCTAATTAGTATTATGTGTTCCAAACTATTCTTCTCAGTTGGGAAGATTTAAGTTGTTAATGGCATATTTTTATTTTTTTTCCTTGGTAGGGTATTGTGTCAGGTTATTGTTAAACTAGTTAACAGGAGCCGGTGCTGCGGCTCACTTGGCCAATCCTCCACCTGCGGCACTAGCACCCCGGGTTCTAGTCCTGGTTGGGATGCTGGATTCTGTCCCGGTTGTTCCTCTTCCAGTGCAGCTCTCTGCTGTGGCCCCGGAGTGCAGTGGAGGATGGCCCAGGTCCTTGGGCCCTGCACCCTCATGGGAGACCAGGAGGAAGCACCTGGATCTTCCTCTAGTGGCAATTTGGGGGGTGAACCCACGGAAAAGGAAGACCTTTCTCTCTGTCTCTCTCTCTCTCACTGTCTCTGTCAGAAAAAAAAAAAAAACAGTTAACAAGTTTCTTACCTCAAATTTCCCTCCATGGTTTCACCATATAAATCTAAAGAGAAAATTCACATTTATTTTATCACCTGTTTTTATTACTGAGTATGCCAAAAATTATTTCACTTGACATGTCCCAAATTGAATTTACCATCGTTTATTAGTTATGCCACACATATAGCTATGCAAGCATTAAAGCTGGTACTCACCTCTATTCTCAGTCACTGCTGCCCTACCATATTTAATCAGTAAGTCCTGCGGGTTATGGTCTCTGAAATGTATCTCCACTGCCCTGTGTAGACATTACTTTTCCCCTAAAATTAATCATCCTCCATAATATTAGAGACTTTGTTTTCATAAACTCACAACAGACTTACTTGAGCTAGTACACCAGGCATTCTATAATCTAGAACCTTGGCTAGTTGGTAATTACCAACCTCATTTCTACCTCTCTGCCTCTTATTTAAGTTCAGAAATACCAGGCTATTTGTAGTTCCACGCATGCCCTAGTTCTTCCTTTGAATCCATGTCTTCTCACGCTGTGATCCCTGTCTGGAAGTTCCCAAACCACTTACATGCTTGTTTAGTTTCTTGTCATTTAGATTCAGCTCGAGATTTTCAGCGGAAGTCATAACTGATTCGTTCCCATGCTTATCTCTTGACACCCAGTGCTGGGTTTATTTGTTCAATCATTCATTGATTTAAATATTTATTATTAAGCACCTATTCTAGGTGAACAAAAGATTTCTACCCTTGTAGTTTGCACATTCTAGTAGAAGATAAAAAGCTAAATAAATTATGTAGAATGTCAGAACATTAGAATTACATGGGAAACATGTTTAAGAAGAATAGAATGAGGATCAGGAGCTGAGTTAGTGGGGGTTGGGAGACAGCAATACTAAATCTTGTTGTATAATTCTCATTGGGGGTGGTATTTGAACAATAATTTGAAGAAGGTAAAGGATTTACCCATGTAGGTGTCTGAACAAAAATGAGGCAGCTCAAAGGTCCCAGTGTGGAAGCCTGATTTGTTCATGGAGGTCCAAGAGGTCGTAGGGGCAAGGCATGAAGGGCTTCTCAAACCATCATGATGACTCTGTTACTTGTGTGAGCTTAGGAGAAAGGTGGCATGATCTAAGTTAGGTTTTGACAGGGTGGTATGTTGAGGCATGACTATCAGTCAGTAAGTGCAGGTTAGCTAGCTAGATGGCCACTGAAATATCCAGATGCAAGATGCTGATGGCTTGGATCACAGTATGGACTATTGTGATGGTGACAACTGGTCAGATTTGGGATGCTGTTGTGAAGTTTGAGACAACAGGACTGCCTAATGGTTTAGATGGGAAGTATGAGAGAAAGGAGGCAAGGATGATTTGGGGGTTCCTTACTGTTATTGTCCTTAATCCCAGGCTTCTTACTGGTATCCAGTCTTGTCAGTCTACCTCTTAATTATTCTTTTATTCCCCTGTTGTTGTTTCTTTTTAAAGATTGCTTATTTATTTGAAAGGCAGAATTACAGAGATAGGGGAGGGAGGGAGGGAGAGAGAGAGCGAGCGAGCGAGCGAGCTTCCAGCTGCTAATTCACTCCTCAAATGGTCTTATTGGCTGGGCCACGCTGAAGCCAGGAGGAGCCAGGAGCTTCAACCAGATCTCCCATTTGGGTGGCAGAACCCCAAGTACTTGGGCCATTTTCTTTTTCCCAGGAACACAAGCAGGGAGCTGTATCAGAAGTATGTATGTGATGCTGGCGTCATGAAGTCAGCAGCTTTACCTGCTGTGCCACAGTACCTGCAGTAGTGGACTAATGAGCAAGACTTCGCCTCAATGTTCCTTTTATGAGAATACAAGTAATTTTAAAATGTGAATGCTTATAGAGATTTATAACAGTGATGTGTATCTTTTCTGAGGTTAAATCCTGTGTACTTTCAGCTGTTTGCAGATAAAAGTCTAAATCCTTAGCATAACATGCAATATCCTAAAAGTGCCATCTGCTTACTGTGAGAGCTGCATCCTCCACCTGTTCTACATTCCCTTTATCCTCTATAATTTCTGAACTTCTGAAAGGTTGATCCTTTATGCCTCCTTGGGACGGTAAGTGCTGTCTGTCCTCCCCATCTTGCTGGTTAGTGCATTTCTAGGCCAACTTTGGGTGTCCAACTGTGAGAGCCTTCCCTGACCCTGGTATCTCACCTAGTTCAGTGCTCTGCTCCTTTTCCTGTGACCTCCTGCACAGTCGCTACACCTATTCCGCTGTGTTGTAGATGTCTGTGGTCTGTCTCTGACAACTTTTCTGAAGGCTTAAGGTGGGAGCAGCAGTAGTAGTACTAGTATCCAGAACAGGTCCAGTACATGCATGATTGTGTTTAGGCTGCTGGGGCATTAAGACAGAAGTGGGTAGGAGACAGGGACTTTCATTATGTACTTAAGAACAAAAGAGGAAAAAGTTTGTTTGGTGGCCAAAAATGGTAGATACATTTGGTGGTTAAGAATTGAGGTCTAAATGTAGTTTTCATGTCAGTCTTGAGAGCCGCAGGCGAGGGGGGCTTGCAGCAGAAAATGAAAGTAGTTGGGGGCCCAGTAATGAGATGCCTCCATATCTCATGAGTTTTTCACTGTTCTGAAATGGTAAGGAACTGATCCAATACTTTTCATTTTTGTAAAAATCTGAGTATGTCGTCCTTTGGTGAAAACGCACTTTGCTTCTGATCTGTTTCACTGGGTTATACGCTTACAAAAGGTAATTCCCAAAGTCAACCAGGCCTCGTGGGGGAAGGCGGGAGAAAGGAGTCTCCCTTAGGACAAGATCTGCCGGCTGAACGGTCTGGGGAGACACAGAAGCGACGCCAGGCCGGGACGCCCGCGTGGCCAGGCCGGCAGTGGCCAGGGGAGGCAGGCAGCCCCAGCAGGCCCGCTCAGGGGGGCTCCCTGACCATGCCCGTCCTTGGCCAAGGCTGGAGAGGCAGGGAGGAGCAAGGAGCTGTGGGCAGCACGGTGGACGCAGGCAGCAGGCAGTTCTGGGTTCTGGCCTGTCCTCCGGCCATCGGGCCCGATTCAAGGCGTGGGGCTCGGCTCCCTCAGCCATAAGACGCCTCCTGCTGCGTCTGGGCGCCTTTTCCCGGAGGTCTGAGGCGGGCAGCGGCGCTTCCGGCGAGGGCTCGGCGACGCCGGAAGTAGTGCCGCGGGCTCGGCGACGCCGGAAGTAGTGCCGCGGGATCGACGACGCCGGAAGTAGTGCCGTGGACTCGACGTCGCCGGAAGTACTGCCGCGGGCTTGATGGGCTCACGACGCCGGAAGTAGTGCCGCGGGATCGACGACGCCGGAAGTACTGCCGCGGGCTCGATGGGCTCACGACGCCGGAAGTAGTGCCGCGGGCTCGACGTTGCCGGAAGTACTGCCGCGGGCTCGACGTCGCCGGAAGTAGTGCCGCGGGCTCGATGGGCTCACGACGCCGGAAGTAGTGCCGCGGCCTCGGCGACGCCGGAAGTAGTGCCGCGGTCTTGACTAAGCTGGAAGTCAAGCCGCGGGCTCGACGACGCCGGAAGTGCCTTGTGGCCGCCTGTGGTGCCCGAGGCCTGTGAGCAAGGTGGCTGCGGGGTGCGGGCTTGCCTGTCTGGGCCTTGACGCAGACGGTGCTCAGGGGCCGCGCTGTGTGACCCATCACTGACCTCCTTGTTGGGGGCAGCGCCGAGAGGGAGCGGCCCGCAGCCACCTTGGGCAGAGCAGCTCAGGGGCCGCCTGGGTGGCTCGCTCCCGGAGACTGGGGTCCCAGTGCCCCCAGTGAAGTTTCCGCAGCGCGTTTAGTGGCAGCAGGGCCTGTGATGGGGACAAAGACGTGGCTCCAGCCTCCTGACGTGCTGAGGCTGTCCGAGGTTCCTGACTGACCTGAGCGTGGAATGGCGCGTGCAGTCCCGCAGGTGTTGACATCCGAAGTCAACGCTGCCGGCGTGTGTGGCACCACGGGTGTCTGGGTCACAGACTTCGGACTCAAGGACACCCCCACCCCAAATTCCAGGAGAGTAGATTTATCAGCAGACTGGAAATTATAAAGACGATTTCGAAGGGGACGGGTAGTTTGACAGGGTTCCTTTTGGCAGGAAGGAAAAGAAACATGGCTTCAGACTGTTGAAGAAATTGGACATTTCATGTCCTAAAATGAGAAACCCTGAGGCAGGGCAACCCCAGGACTGATGAACCTCCCTAAGGAGCCATTTTTATCATCCCCATTCTCCTCATTGGCTTCATTTTGTTGGTGCCAAGATAGGTACTTTGACTACAGGCCTGGTGTGCACCTTGCAGAAGAGTGGACTTTTTTTTTTTTTTTTTGACAGGCAGAGTGGACAGTGAGAGACAGAGAGACAGAGAGAAAGGTCTTCCTTTGCCGTTGGTTCACCCTCCAATGGCTGCCGGGGATGGTGCGCTGCGGCCGGCGCACCGCGCTTGTCCGATGGCAGGAGCCAGGTGCTAGGTGCTTTTACCTGGTCTCCCATGGGGTGCAGGGCCCAAGCACTTGGGCCATCCTCCACTGCACTCCCGGGCCACAGCAGAGGGCTGGCCTGGAAGAGGGGCAACCGGGACAGAATCCGGTGCCCCGACCGGGACTAGAACCCGGTGTGCCGGCGCCACAAGGCAGAGGATTAGCCTGTTGAGCCACGGCGCCGGCCGAGAAGAGTGGACTTTTTATGGTGATTGCTAAACAAAGAGCTTGCAAGGGAATGGGAGTATCGTGATTGAGTTGCCTAGTCGGGGAGATGGTGACCTTTGCTACGAATGCAAAATGGTGGTCAACAGTGTTTGGAGCAAAGAAAGCAATAGTGGAAAAGGACATGCTAAGAGGTGTAGACATCTTGTGGAGGGGTTGATGCAGGAATTGGATGATTTCAATTTGGAGATTGGAAGAGAGGATGGATTGAGGAGGTCTCAGGTGAGGAGGAGGTGGCAGAAAATTTCTCTTAGACACAAACACAGTAGAGTGAGCAGTAGAGTCGTGAAGGCTGAGGGATAGTGATGCAGAGGGTTTTCTCATGTTTGACTCTTGTGTTTGTTTTGTTTTGTTTAGAAGCTAATGGTATAGATATAGAAGTCACCCACAGAGATGTTACAGTTGAAGAGATGGGGGTAGAGAAGACTTTGAAGGAAAAGAATGTAGAATGAGGATAGAAGAGAGGAAATCCCAACATTTCACAGGTGAGTAGAGGACACTAAGTCAGCGAAAGAAATTTAGAGAGTACATTCAGATAGGCAGCAAAATAGTACTTCGTAGCTATAAGTTTTAATTACCAAAATCATTAAATTATCAATTCACTAGAATTTGCCCTCATCATATGTTTGATCTGTTTTGTACTCTCCCACAGCATTGCACGCAGGGTTTTGCTGTGTTAAGTTTATGGTATTTTATGCCGGATGGTTACTTTTAATAGCTTTTGAGTGTTTCTGTAAAGTTCTTGTTGGCTGATTTTCATATTGTTTTTCGTAGGATGGTTGGCCTGTTTAATAATTGCTTTAGGCAAATTAATTATTGGCAAACTGCCTGCTTCTTTGCTATGTTGTTTAGGAGTTTTTTTTTTTTTTTCAAGAAAATAAGGGGTTGGTTAACAATATCTGATACTGTTGAGAACAAGGAAGATAAAGATTGAGATAAAAATCAGATGAGATAATGCTCTTTAACAATTTGGGCAGTTTAGTTTGGTGTATATGTTAAAAATCAAATGCTTTTAGTGCAGTGCTATGCATGAATTAGTGAAGGACATTAAATTAAGTGTTGGACTTACTGCTTTGGCTTTTATGGCATAAAAGGAAAAAAATGAAAGTATGATGGGCTTGCCATGTTTTATGATGTTTTATTTTTGTTGATGGTGATGTTTCAGAATTGGGGGCAATCAGAGCATTTCTGAAATCTAGTAGCAGGGATTAAAGAGTTTATAGACATGAAACATGGAGAGGACTAACAGAATGAGCAAGGCAAAGGAGGAACCGAGACCCAAGATGGGGAGCTAGCTGAATCAAGAAAGAGAATAGAAAGTGGTAGAGTTTCAGAGGAATGTTGAAGAAATGAACTCCTTCAGGGAAAAAGCAGCCCTCATATGTCCAGGAGATATTGATGTGTACATGGGTGCTCAGCGGTAGTGGCATGGTCTTTGTTAGTGGCTGTGGAATCAGGATAGGTTGTCATCCAGGGGGAATAAAAGAATTGCTATGACTGTTTTTTTTTTTTTTTCCAACCAGTTAGAAATACTAGTGATGAAAATTGTGTGGATGGATTTCCCCAGTAGTGAGGATAAGAAAGGGATTCTATGGTGCTTGCTAAGGTGTCATTGGAATAATTGGCAAAGGTTTTCAGACTTTATAATATTATAATAGCGAAATGGAATTAACCCATGTGGCAGGAAAACCAGATGAACAGAGACAAAAGAGTATAATGGAAGGCAAAGATCAGACTTACTAGTAATGAAAGAAAGAACAAGATATAAAGATAGAATGGTGTGATCAGGCATGCAGTTTTGTCATGGGAGGAAGAAAACAGATTTTCTGTTTATTCATAGTTAACAATAGCATAATTTCCAACCCATGTAGAGGAGTGTCTGAGTACAAATTAATTGTGAACTTGAAGGCATAATAAATAGTATGTTTAAGGTAATATTAGATATCTCTTGTTTTATTGGCTTTATAAACAGAATGCCAGTGTAGTTTGTAAAGTATAATACTTCAGAATAGTTGTAAATCATAGTATAAGTATGCTATCACTTTTTTTTTATTTAAAGGCAAGATTTATTTATGTCAGAGACCTCCTGGCAGAGTGGACAGAAGGGGGGCTGTAAGAGAGGCAAAACCCAAAGGGCCTGGTGGTACTGGGGTTTTTAAGAACAGTTTTGGAGAAGAAAAGAACATGACAGGTTGACATTTGGTTACAAGGCTTGAACAAAACCTGCCGAAAGAGCTGATCTGTAATCTTACTTGCTGAGGAGGTGGGATAGGTAACTGGTTTTTACAGTAAACTGAGCTAGGAAGGATGGAATCGCCACTCCCTTGCTATTCACATGGTAAATATGGAAGCTCCCAAGGAGTGAGGTGGGCACTTGACCTTGATAAAGATAACTTCTGGGGGAAGAATGCATTTTGCATCCTAAATTTCCATTGGGACCAACCTGACTGCCTGTTAATCTGTCTGACTCCTCACATTCCCTCCCCGAGAAGAATGGACCCTAACTTCTGCTCTGGCTTCTTCTAGCTGAGTAGGGGTAGAGAGAATAGGGAATGGCAGGCAAGATGGGGTTCCAGCAGGAGGTGGCCTCTTGGAGGGGACGCGGTGCCAGCTTGCAGAAACTGCTTCCATTTGAGTTTTCATGTCTGATACAAGTCTGGAAAAAAACGAATCTAACAAGCAGATTAAATACACAGGATCTAAAATAAAGGACATGGTCATTATTAGAGGGACTAAGAAAGCTGTTGTCTAAGCCTCCAGGAAGTTTCTCATTGAGGGGCAAATAGAAACAGACAAGAGGTTGCTTGATGATAATAGGGTGGGCATTAAGTCCTGGACAGACCTACCTATCTCTTCACATGGGGTGCTGGAAGAGGCAAAAAAGGAAGGTGTGACCCTCCTTAGGGAAAGTACCCTGCTGACCTCCATTACCTAGCTGGGCTGGGAGGACAGCTGGCTTGAAGAGAATGCCAGTGTCATCTCTAAAGGAGAATTACAGTTCTGCCTGCAGAGTTGCTGACCCTACTTGGCTGTCCCCTCAACAGTGGTGGTTCCTTTGGAAGCTGTGCCGAGCGTAGGGCTTTTTCAGCTTAGAGCCAACAGGATCTGCAGCTCTGACCAGGAGTCCTTCAGTCTCCAGGGCAGTTCTGTTTCCAGTGATGCAGATCTTGGGTGGAAGAGCCTCCAGGGCTTTTCATGAGCTGACTGCTGTGTCCAGCTGCAGCCCTGGCTCTCCACACTGAAGTCTGGTGCGTTGGGTGGACTGCAGTTGGGTCCCCTTGGTTGCAGATCGCTGAGGAAAGCCTGCCACCTATCCTTGCATTGCTCCTGCTGCCCAGGCTGCTCCTTTTCCTCCTGGTTTCTGGTAAAGTGGACCACAAAGGCAGCCTTCAGTGCCAGCCAAGAGGGTGCTCAGTCTTTGGTGGCTTGGGCTAGAAGTCTGTAGTTACAGACATGTTCTGATAGTGGTTTTTCTGTGAGGTAGACAGTGCCCATGAGAAAAGCTATGACCTCACTTTAAGATCACACATGATGATTGCCTTGTCTATAGATTTTGAAGTCATGGTAAACTTTCTCTCCCATAGGGTGGTTTAGAAAGGAGGTTTTGCTTGTTTACTGTGCCCATGGTGAAATAAGCTACATAATTTCTTGTATATGTAACAGTCTATTATTACAGAAAATTGTTCGCCATCCCTTTTATAAGGTCTAAAGATCAGATTGCACATCCTGGAGAGTCCTTCAGAATAGAGTCAGTTTTCCCATCTTTGATGAGAACAGAGGAGAAATGAGGGAAGAAGTCAGGCTTCCCAGATTGCTTACTCTTGGTAACTTAATATCAAGAGAAAACTTAATAAGCAGTTTTAACTGTTAAGTAACAACTATGAAAATATTTACCAAAAGGCCAAATGCCTTCCATAAATTTCAAGAAAAGAATACATGTATTTGGACACATGTCTTAAATGTCTGACTCAAGTGTAACTTTTGACCAGCAGACCCAAGCACAAACACCTCAATGACTTAAACACTTTTAGCTTCTTTGTACCAACAAATTTAAAGCATCTGATACAGAGATTTATTTAGGTCACATGAACCAAAAAAAATCTTTGGTTAATTTAGCAGTTTAAATTTATGGGTAGTCTTTTATCTATAAGCCAATTAAAACATAGCTGTTAATAAATTTTCCCATGTAGACATACAATATGTACACATGTATAACATAACATGCAAGGTAGAACAATAAAGCAATTTCAGTAATAGCTTTTTAAAATATTTAACTTTTCAAAAAAATTACCATCAATCAATTAGAATTATTTCCTGCTCTTAGTAATCTAATTTTGTCATACTTTTTCTCAGTTGGAACCTTACTATCATTTTTAATAGAACATTTTTAACTTTTATTTTATTTTATTTTAAAGATTTATTTTATTATTTATATGAAAGTCAGAGTTACATAGAGAGAGGAGAGGCAGAGAGAGAGAGAGAGAGGTC
Source organism: Sylvilagus floridanus (assembly GCA_949820135.1). NCBI lineage: Eukaryota > Metazoa > Chordata > Mammalia > Lagomorpha > Leporidae > Sylvilagus > Sylvilagus floridanus. The sequence continues at coordinate 3,129,758 of OX463227.1, forward strand.
TTCCATCTGCTGTTTCACTCCCTAATTGGCCACAACAGCTGGAGCTGCATTGATCTGAAGCCAGCAGCCAGGAGCTTCTTCTGGGTCTCCCACATGGGTGCAGGGGCCCAAGGACTTGAGCCATCTTCTACTGCTTTCCCAGACCATAGCAGAGAGCTGGATTGGAAATGGAGCAGCTAGGACTCGAACTGGCGCTGGGATGCTGGCACTGCAGGCAGCAGCTTTACCCGCTACGCCACAGTGCTGGCCCAATAGAACATTATTTAATATACAGTTTGAGCTGAAACTAGTAAATCAAAATCTTTATTAGCCAAGATATTTGTTTACTGTTGACAAAATTAGTTTTCACTTGGCAAGTGTGGTGTTTCTGTATTTGTTTTAAAATGATTTTTTAATCAGGGACAAGTTTTTAAAAGAATTCATTTGTGGTGAAGTTGTCTTTATGACAGTGTTTTTTTCTCGTGAGGAAACTGTTTCTTTGAACCCCTCACTGCTGGTTTGAGTGGTATGACTGAACTGCAATCAGCTGTGGGTGACTCTGCCCTCTGGCTAGTGTTTAGACATTAATGTGGGCAGTTTTAATCCTACTGCTAACCCCCAAATACCCTTTTTTCCCCAAGCTAATGTTAGAGTCATCTGGACATTTTCTACATTTTCTCACAAATTACTTTTTCTGAAACCCTTCTAAATGAAATGTAACGAAGCAGTAACTTGGACATTCACCCACATAAATAGGAGGAGAAGCTGTTATATGTAGCGAGAGCACTCTTTTGAGGAAACCTCACTGAGCTTGGGTTCGACACATTCAGGATAACTAATGTAATATGTTGGACAGTTTGTTTTGTTAATAAGTCGCTAAAACCTGCTTAGCTCATAACTAACCTGTGCCCTCCCAGTTACATGCACACCTTCCTTCCTCCAGCGTTCACACACTAATGGCTGAAGTGCCAGACACTGTGAACTGATAAGATAAGAAGCACATGGTCCATTGCCATGAGCCAGGGGTCCGGACGGGGCCTGCTGACGCACACAGTCCTCCCCTGATGTCAAAGGGCTGATAAGTAGCACCTTGGCTCCCATCCCAAACTTTCTACCAGAGCGGGAAAAGACTCTTTGTCTGCAAGGCAGCTGGATTGAGGGATTTTTTTTTTTAAATGACTGCTTTTCTTGACTGAAGGCCAGGTTCCCGTCTGTTTAAATGGTTTAGTATTATTTCTGAATTGTTTGGCAAAAATAATGTTTGTTAGCAAAAATATTGTTAATGCATTTACATGCTATTTTATGATATGTTTGTTGCCACTTATAAGGCGTCACACTTGGAATTTTTTGGTGAGAAAATAAGTGTGGCAAAGATTTATAAAAGGTAGATTTCAGTAGGTCTTATATAAAGAAACTGATACTGTTACCAATGTCTCTGCACTTACCCCATTTACATACATCTACAAGGAAGGAGAAAAGCTGAATATACACTAGTGTCATTTCTGCAACCCTTAACGTCTCACAAGTATAGCAGGAAGTATCTCAGCATACTTACTGGCATTTAAAAAATATCAGAAATATGGTGAAATATTATGTTTGTGACATTGAATTGTTAAAATCAAGTGGTAATCTACCAGTGTATATATCAGACATTTTTTTGTTCTACTGATAAAAAAAAAATCTGGACATGAGAACTTGCTCTACAGCCAGACTTGTCCTTACAGTGATAAGGTCTGAGCAGTGTGTCATCCTGTAGAATGTCTGCTTAACTACTTTAATGGCTCATTATGAAATCCTAAGGAATGAAGATAACTGGAAGCCTGTGACTGACTATCATGTTTTAAAGGAGGGTGCCTTGACCAGAATGAAAAATCTGAAAATCTGAACAGCCTAGTGTGTTACATAGCAAGAATTATCAGTAACTGATGATGGGGTCACCCCAGGTTAGTGAAATTTAGTAAGTTTAACCTTATCATCTTAACTTAAATTCTCATTATACACACTAGTTGAATAAGGTTAGCAATGAGCATTGTGGATCACGATAAGTATATACAACTGGTTAGAACTATTAAGGATGGTTACATGCGGATATTGAAAATAAGAGAGCTGAGGATAATGATTAAATAGTCGTTGTCTATATTTTTGTTACCATTGAAGCCAAAAAAATGTATTTGGGAACTGAGAGCTGCCACTGAGTTCTTTAGATGTAATTTTTGAGTTAAGATGTGTTACTGAGGGCACTCTGATAGTCTTGTGTCTTTTGCTGACTCATGTTTGTTGACATATAAACTAGTGTTTTACTCGTATGGTGCGTAGTAATAGCTGATAGGTACTGACCACTATTGTAAGCAGTTTTCTTCTTTCATCCATATTTAGCCTTTAAAACATTCCAGTGAGGTATAAATATTATTTTTATCTCTGGTTCCCAGATGAGGAAATTGAGGCACAGAAATGTGAAGTAACTTGTCATAGTAATTCCGTAGGTGCTAGCACTAGGAGAACCCGTGAGTCTGTCTTTGACAGCTCAGATTTTATGAAGTAAATTAAATGGGTCTGACTGGCCAGGCCGACAATGCCACCTTTCTTCAGCCACTCTTCTGAGTGGTTTAGTATTGGAAGAGGGAATTGGAGTTTTCCAGCTTATAGGATGCCACACATGAAGCTTTCTCCATAGTAGAAGTACTGTCTTTATATTTGAATCTTTCTCTGTCATATAAAAAAGTGAACGCAGGTTTGTGCCTCTCTGCTTCTGTGCACTAAGTTCACATTTGTAATGGGCAAAATTTATTTTATGCTTATATCCCTACTCTTAGCATTTCTTGGTCACCAGTGGGAATTTGGCCCTCTAATTGTCAAGAATTAGCAGCTTGTTACAGAGGTTTAGCAAGATGTGTGAGAATAGCTTAGCAAGTGAGGACTGAGTGAACTGGAACAGTGACAATGGGGACAAGTGGATGGTGACTTTGGGGTATTTGCAGCATAAATTCAAATGGATTATGAGGAAGTAAACACAGGCAGATCAGCCAATGCCGAACACATAGGATTAAGATTTTTTTCAGTTCGCCCAGGTGAAATGTTGTACTTTGTGAAGATATTGCAATATGCTAAAATGGCTAAAGTCACGAGTGAGAGAACTCCCTCTCCAAGATCAAAATGTGACAAGAACTTACCCTTCTGTGTCAGCCACTCTGGCCTGACGTGGACTCAGATAACATTATCCATAGCAAAGATAATGACTGTTAGGCCTAGGACTGTTTTTAACATCACAGGGTCAATACCTGAGTTGTGTGTGATTTCTTTTTGTAGTCTCCTGGCAGACATGAGTTCTTATGTGTCCCAACAGTTTTGTGGCATGCTCTTCCAGTGTTACCGTATGTATGACCTAAGAACTAGTAACATAAACAAAGAAAGTAACCTTCTGTGCTAGACTGGCAAGGCAGAGACAGCTGACGTAGTTCCTGTAACCCTAGGCTGCTTGACTGCTCACCAGTGGCTTGGGGCATGATAAATACCCCTTTCTGCCCTGGTGACTTCAGTGTTCTATGAGTGTTTCTTAAACAAGAACAAATAACAAAACTATTAGTAGTAATGATAGCACCTTTATATCATCTTGGTTTCATTCATTTGCCTATGAAATGTTTTTTGAATGACTTCTATGTGAAAGCATCTCCAATCCTCATTATTTGTGGGTTCAGTACTTGCAAATTTTCAGACTAATTAAAATTTATTTGTAATCCCAGAATCAGTACTCATCCTACATTCACTGTCATTTGTGGGCATACACATGTGTGGAGAAAGGTTATTGGTTGATGAAAATATTGTCACCAGAGGCTTATAGGAACCTAAGTCTATTTCTGCGAGGGCAAATGCTTCAGGATTTGCTGATTCAGTGTTCAGTTTATACACTATATTTATTTCAACAATAACTGGCTGTAATTACAAGGCACTAGGGATAGAGGATGAATTAAGGTGTAGTTTCTACTTTCAAAGATCCTGCTAATGGTGGAGACAGAATTGAAGCCAGTGTTTTATAAAACTGATACACAAGGTCCTATAAACATAGAGTTTTTAAAAGATTTACTTATTTGTTTATTCATTTGAAAGGTAGAATGACAGAGGGAAGGATCCAGAGAAGTCTTTCATTTGTGGGTTCATTTCCCAAAAGGCTGCAGCAGCTGAACTGGGCTGAGTTGAATCAAGCAGTTGGGAGCTCCATCTGGGTCTGCTGTGTGGGTAGCAGGAAGTCACACACTTAAGTCATCATCTTCTGCATCCCAGGCACATTAGCAGGAAGTTGGACTGGAAGCTGAGCAGTGGGGACTCAAACCCACACTCTGAGATGGGTTGTGGTATTGGGGCAGCAGCTTAACCAGGCTGTGTCACAACACCCACTCTTATAGCATTTATTTTTTAGCAAACTTTCTTATATGTTGAGGTGCCAGTTTATTAAATTTATTAAAGGGAATATTTTCTTTTTAAAATCGAGTATTTGAGAAGTTTGTTTTGATTCTAGAAACATTAATCTTTCTTTTTTAAGATTTACTTATTTATTTTAAAGGCAGAGTTACTGAGAGAGAGGGAGAGAGAGAGAATCCCCTATCCACTGGTTGACTCCCCATATGGCCACACAGCTGGGGCTGAACCAGGCTAAGCCAGGTTCTCCCACATGTCTGGCAGTGGCCCAGGCATTTGGGCCATCCCCTGCTACTTTCCCAGGCGTATTAGCTGGGAGCTGGGTCCAAAGTAGAACATCTGAGACTTGAACCAGTTTGCATATGGGAGGCTGGCATAGAAGATGGTGGCTTAACCCATTTCATCACAGCACTGGCCCCTGGAAATATTAATCTTAAAATAAATTATGTTGTTTCCTTAACATTAGTAGAGTAATACAGTGTGAATTGTGAAATTCAAGTCTATGCTTTTTGAAAGTATGGTGAAACATTATTATTATATGTACTGCATTATTATATGTACTGTATTATATGTACTGCATTAATTTTTACTCAGGTACTGTCCATTTATCATAGTTCATTCTCTTGGAGGGTTCAAATGAATTTAGTTTTAATTGTCTTACCTATTTTAGGATTGAACTAATCACCTGTGTTTTTACATGTTTATTATCCACTGACACAATATTCAATTATTAAGATAATTTATTCTGTCTTTTGAAATTTTTAGGCATATGTGTAAGATTTTCCCCAGAGCATTACTGCATTTACCTGTCATGCTGGGGGGGGGGGGGGGGGCTAGGGGCTCATTGTAACTGAAGCATCTCTTTAAAGGCCCTATTTACAAAAGCAGTCACATTTGCAAGTATTAGAGGTTAGGACTTTTTAGAAGTTTTGGGGGAACATGACTTGCCCCATTACAGAGAGAACAGCTTGCAGTTTAGTTTCTGTCCTAAGCTATCTAGACTATCCACTGCGTAAAACACGCCACTTCTGTTACCTCATATTGAAAATCCCTCCTGGTTTTTCCCCTGTTCCGAAAATAAAAAAAACTTTTTGGCACTTTCATTTTTTTCTATTTTCCCCAACAGCAACGATCAAGTGTGGATTTATACAACTTTATGCAGTTTTGCTTCCCTTCCTTTTATAATGGTCATTGATAATACCTACAAACACAAATCATCAGGCTGTGAGGAAAAGTCAACTAGAATGAAAGTATGAGAGTGTCCCAGAAGGTCAATGGAAAAATGGAATTGAAAGGTTTTTTTGGTGAAAAAAATTGAGATCTTTGCATAGTTTTTTTTTTTCCCTAAACATTTTTTCTTGAGTTTTCAAAAGTTTCCTTGCCAGAAGGTAACATTTCCTGTTAAACATTCTTCCTTGGTTAAAAAACTATTGAAGATGGGATTTGAAGAGATGAGTCTTTTACAAGACAAGGAAACATTTCGTGTTTCAGAGACAGGAAGTTGTCCATCTGCCACAACCGTGAAGTGGACGACAGGGAGAGGTACAGACCAGGGAAACTAGGCGAAGGTGAGGTGAGAAGAAAAGGAGGAAACTGGAAACCAGCTGTCAGTTTTAATTCTCAGATGATATAAATAGAAGGGATTAAGTTAGAATTCATGGAATATGTGTTATAGTTACATTTCCAGAGTAAAATTAAAGAAGTATTGATTAACTAGTATAACCTACTTAAGAAAATAAATGCAATAATGGGAGTTGTTTAGGACAAACAAGGTTGTCTCAAAGTGCTGAGCCTGGGGCTGGATCAGAAGGCACATCCAGTTGTGTTGTGGGCTAGGTTGGGCCTAAAGTTCTTTTCCAGACTCTTTGCCTTTTACTTAGAGGAGAATTCTAAGCACAGGCACAAACACAACATGCAACATGACAACATTTATTTACAAAATGAGGAAAATACACAAGCACTGGTGGTAACAAGGGACTTTTATACCCTGTTCACTCTGGGTACAGGAGAGAGGAGAGCTTCCACTTTACCTGGCTTCTTAATGAGCTAGAAAATGGAAATGTCCTGGGTTAGGGGAAGTACTTCCTGTGGAAAGAGTCATCTGATTGACAAGTGGTAGATACAGTAACACGAAGTGGGGGAGGTATGGCTTCCAGTTTAGGAACTTGAGTTGTCTCCCCCCTAGTTCCACATCGGTTGGGTCAATTGGCAGACAGACCTGTGACATTTTGAGAAGGGAAAATATGGAAATGTGGTTTAGCTGAAGGAATAATTCATTGTAGTCTTATGGACAACCCAGAAAGCTTAGATGGGAGGTTAACAACTGCTGTGATTGGAATGCATGTCCCTAGAAGCATGTGTTGGAAACGTGAGCAGCAGCCCTAGGGCATATGGCTTGAAAGTAACGTGTTCAGGTCTTGAGCAGGTCCACCCTTGTGAATGGATTTACACTGATCAGCGAAATGGTTGAGGCTGAGTTTGGTTCTCTCTGTGCCCTTCTGCCCTGGGATAATGCAGCAAGAAGGCACTCTCCAGTGCTGGCCTTGGATCTTAGATTTCCCTGTCTCCAGAGTAGTGAGCTGGTGTGTTTGTGTTCATTATAAATGGTCTAAGCACAAAATAGACTAAGGTAGTAGCTTTTATGAACATGTCTGGAATCAGTGAGAGGATGTTGTCTACCACTCATTACTCTCTGATGTTTTGCAGCATGTAAAATGCCAACCTTAATGAGCAGCTGTTTTATTTCTTGAGCCACACTGCTTCTCAGTCTGTTCTCCCGTTGACATTTCTATCTATTCTAACATTAACACTTGAAGGAAATGTGAGCTAAACAAATATCTCAAGTCCTACATTTTCTCCAGAGATTAATTAGTATCAGCAAAGAAGGGTCACCCACATGTGTGAGGTTCTTCCGGCTCATCTTGCTCTGAAGAGAACTCCTGTCCCTGTGTTGTAAGTGTGTGCTGCAGGTGTGGCAGGTATTACTGTATTCTTAGGTCTGGTGCCAGTTATAGGAGGAAACAAGGCTTTGATAAGAGACTTTGTCTCCCTTTCTGCAGATGGTTCAAGTGTTCTTTTCAATAAAACATGTAGTAGGTGTAGGCCATGCAGAGCAAGCTAATCTTTATAAAAGGTTTGCAGATTTGACTTGGTTCTTTAAGTAAACTTAGTGTTGAATTCTTTTATAAATAAAGGAACCTTTTGTGATGCACACATTCATCCTTTTAGTAAATTCAGAGTTTCACACGCTAGTTTGCTTAAAGCGTGTATAACAGACATGTGCTAGGCTTTCTAAAGACCATTTAGTTCATAAAATAACCCCTGATATCATTTGACTGAAGGTATACATCTGAGGAAGAAGGATGGGGGTGGGTGATGTTACACAGTGCTGGATGGTTTACTTCTTTTCTGTTTTTGTCTTTGATGATCATAAAACTCCCATTAGGTGGGAAGGGCATCGGACATAGTGGTAAAGATGCTGCTTGGGATGCCTGTATCCTATATTAGAGTATCTGGGTTCAAGTCCTGGTTATGCTCCCAATCCCAGTTCGTGTTAATTTGCATTCTGGGAGGCAACAAGTGGTTCAGTTGCTTGGATCTTTGCCGTTCTGTGTAAGACCTCGATTGAGTTCTGGGCTCCTGGCTTTGGCATGGCTCAGCCTTAGCTGTTGTGGGCAATTTTTGTGGAGTAAACTAGTAGATGGGAACTATCTCTGTCTCCTTCTCTCCTTCTCTCCCTTTCTTCTTTTCTCCTTTTCAAATACATGTTTATAAAAGCCATCAGGCACATGTCCTGTTTTCTGTTAAACAGAAGATACAGTTGAGCCCAGAGAGACTGAATAATTTATCCAGAGTCACGCAGTTACCAAAGGTTAGAACTACTTTCTTGGTGCAGGCATACCTGACTGCAGATTCATACTTTTCCCTAATCAGTCATCAAAATGTTTTGTTTTTTTGATTGTTCTTTTAAAAAAAAATCATTTCTGGAAACATAAAGCAGGGCATGTGAACTGGAGGCTATGTTATGGAACATTCAAAAAACTGGCTGTGTTACAAAGGAAGGTAGACATTAGCCTATGGGTTTGAGAGGGGCTAGAAAACAATAAATCTTTGTGCAGTTGAATGATGGCAGAAGCTTAGAAGCAGGCCTTGGAAACAGATCCACCGGTGCTCGACAAAAGTTTTGCCCAAGTCCTGTGATCCTGTTAGATGAGTCCCAGCATTCTTCTGGGTGCAGCTTGTGGGAATCTTCTGTCTCCACTAATAGCTGGAGGAAGAGCTATGGGACTGCTGAAGCTGGGCGCACTCCCTGATGTGCAGCAGGCCAGTTACCCTGGGGTGGTGGGATAAAGTAAGTATTATTGCAAAGCTCAAAGTGCAGATCCAGGCAGTTGTCACTCAATTTCTGGGCTCTTTAGGGTTCTTGTAGATTGGGGTAAAGGTTCTTGAAGAGTGAAGTTGGGGTTGAGAGGTATGTGTTTAGCTTGTGTCCATGTTACTCATTGGTCTGTGGTATTCATGGCCCTCCTTGATTGCCCAGTAATATCATTTGTAACGCTAATTTCATGATGGCCAAGTAGGCTCCAGTTAGCCTGGGAGCTGTGTGCAGGTGGTAGATAATTTTTGTTAAAAGAAACTCCTCGATACAAGACTGAACATCAAGATGATCTCTGTAGGAGAAATAAATGACCTTACGAGTCTTTTCAGGGATTTTGTAGGGCTGCCTGCACTGCTCCCTCATTTTAGTGAGTTAATTTTGTAAAAGCAGAGCAAGGAAACTTGAAGGGAGGACAGCTGGAAGTCTGTGGGAGATGAGGACCTGCTGGTATTTAGCATCTACATCAAAGGTGCTGGATAGGGTCTTGGTTTTAGATAGGTAAGTCACCGGTCAGAGCCATAACTGGTGCAGGAGGTGGAGGTGACACACAGTTGAACCTGTGAATGTCAGTCTTTGCAAATGTTACTAAGCTATGGCTCTTGAGATGAAATCATCTTGGATTACTCCAGTTGGCCTTACATCCAGTGACAGATGTCCTTCAGAAGAAAGGCAGAGGGACATCATGGAGATAAAGGAGGAGGCAACAGTGTGACCATGAAAGAAAAGATTAAAATGATGTTGTCAAGAAATGCCAATAGGCAGATTATCTGTGGAGTCCTCCTGATGTAAGAGAGTGGATTTCTGTTTCAACCACCCAGTCGGTGGTAATTAGCTTTGGCAGCCACAGTAATCTAATACAGGGAGTAATTGCTCCTTCTGAGGCACTGCCATGAGAGGCCCGCTAACCTCACTTGAGTCTCCTCCTCTGCCATTGACTATCCCTGTGTTGGTGGTTGAATCACATTCTCTGTCTCAGGTTTGTCATCACAGTAGGGAAGGCATATTATACTGATGTAATTTGCTTTTTATGAATCCAGTGACTGCTGTTTGTTGGATCTGTGGTTAAACACTCTTCGTCCATTCAGAATCCTATAACAAAACACCTGAGACTGGGTAGCCCGTAAACAGCAGACATTTGTTTTTATAGTATCCAAACTCGGAGTTGGGAACTCCCAAGGTCAAGCCGCCAGCATTTTCAGTGTCTGGTGAAGGCCTGCTTTGGTTCCTGAGTGGCTCCTTAATGCCGCATATTGTGCAAGCAAAGGAGAAAGTTCGCTGAGGATCTCTCCGAATCAAGAGGGCTCTGCTCTTGTGAGCCTATGATCACCAGAAGCTCTGCCTCTGAATTCTAGGGCGATGCAGAGCAGAGTTGAATGTGAAGGTTTTGAGGACACATGAACATCTAGACCAGTGTAGTCACTTAAAAATAGTGAGGTCAAGATTACTTTTCTAGTAAATTGGCAAAGTTGGAATGTGCACTTTGAGCAGTAATAAGTCTTATGGCAACATTGCAAGAGAAAAAAAAATAGTAAATTCCACTTTTCCATGCAGAACCCAGGATAAAGGATGGCAGCTGTGTGGGCTGTCAGTTTCTTCTATGCATTTTAGTAGTCACTGTTAAGGTAAGGGAAATGAGATCTTTAATAAGGGAAAAAAGTGATCCTTAGAGCAGTGCTGCCCGATAGAAATGTAAGACGAGGCAAAGATGACAGATCAGATACAAATATTTTAGTGGGCACTTCAGTTTGTCAAATTTATTTTAATGATAAATTTCACTTATTTGAACATGTCTACAATATTAAAATTTTAGCTCATTATTATAAAATAATTTAATGAGTTATTTTACATTCTTATGTTCACACTGTTTTTATATTCAGTGTATATTTTATACTTATAGCTCATCTCACTTTGGAAGAGCAACTTTAATTTTGCAAGCATTTAAGGATGACATGTTCCTAATGGCTACAATGTTAGACAAACAAGTCCTATAAACTTTGTGATACCAGATTACAGTGTCTTTTTAGTTTTCTTTCCCCAGAAAACCTCAGAGTTTCTGAAGGGAAAGGACACACTTGGTTAGTATTTGTTGCTATTCTAACTCAGCCTTTATCATACCTGTCAGTTAGACCTTGTTGAGTACCTGCTGTATGCCATGCACTCTGCTTAGGGCAGTTGTTACAAAGGACATAAAGACTCGGCTTTCAAAGAAGTTAGAATCTTGAAAGCAAAGCAGATCACTTACCCATGGATAAACTGGAAGATGAAAATATGTATAATACAGTAGAAAGGTCTTAGGATTTAGGTTCGGGAGAGTGGCAAGATGGCGGAATAGGAAGGGAGCACACTGATAGTCTGGGGAGAGACAGTTTAATAAAAGTGGAGATACTGTAGGTTCAAGGAAGAGTAGGGGAAGAAACAGCAGAGGAAACCCTTCTGGAACAGGTGATTCACAGTGGACCTGCGTGGAGAGCGTGGGAGCCCGCAGTTTGGGACACCAGCAGCAGATTCAATACACCAGCGCTGGAACAAGAGGTGAGCCGAACCTCAATAGCCCAAGATACCGGCAGGGAAGTGGAAAGAGGAGACTAGAGCGAACAAGGCTTGAAACCCTGTGGGGAAAAGTTCACCAGGCTAACTAGAAGAGAGAGAGAGAGGGAAAAAAAAAAAAAGTGACCCATACGGACACGAGTTTCTCTCTCTCCGCTCACCTCTCAAAGGCGAGCAAGACAAAGAGCAGGCGCCATTTTGGAATTCGTCATAAGCAGGGCGACCTCGGGTCGGCACCGGCCCTGAGCCTAGCAGAAAAACCTGACTCTGGGTGGGAGGGGTGAAATAACAGGAGATTAGAACCTAATGAATGTGTGGTGCTAATGAACTGAGACTGTGAAAAAAGAGACGGTGGGGGAGAGAACTCATGGAAATCATGAATTCATGTGAGTACTCTCCAGAGATGCTACAGTTCAGTAGCCTTGGCAGCCCCAGTGGGAGACTACAGGAGAATCTGAGCCCACACTGAAGGCCGCAGAGATTCCCTCTGTGGTCCTTGGGAAAGAGCTTCCGATCTCTGGCTCCTGTGGGTATATCATTTGCCTGCTAACCACCCCCAATTCCATTCAGCTGTGTGGAATCACTTCCCTTTTGAACCAAAAAAAAAAAGTAACAGAGAGAGATTTACCACGCCTAACCTGGGAGTGTCTCCTTTGACACACCCTCAACCCTGAGGAACCAAACAGAGCTCTCAGGCCACACCCATCTCAAGCCTCTAAGGCTCCATCAAAAGCAGACAGTCCACTTAATCTAGAGTCATAGTATAACAAGAAAAAAACACCACAGTGAAGAAACCAATATGGCAAACAACAAACGCAAAAACCGAGGTAATAAGAACAAGGAAGACACTATGGCGTCCCCAAATGAAAAAGACACTCCAATTCAAGATTATGAAGATGATGAGATAGAAGAAATGCAAGAAGCAGATCTCAAAAAATTGATAAGCACACTAAGAAGTACTTAAAAACAAACTCTTGAACTACAGAAATCCTTAATGGACAAGGTAGAAAATCTCTCTCATGAAAATGAAATATTAAGGAGGAATCAAGCTGAAATGAAACAACTAGTAGAACATGAAACTGTGATAGTGACGAGAAATCATAATGAAGTGAAGAATTCAATAGAACAAATGAAAAACACATTAGAGAGCCTTACAAACAGAATGGGTGAGGCAGAAGAGAGAATATTGGACTTAGAAGACAGAGCACAGGAAAATATACAGTCAAACCAAAGACAAGAAGAGGAAATTAGAAATCTAAAAAATATTGTTGGGAATCTACAGGATACTATTAAAAAACCCAACATTCGAGTTCTAGGAGTTCCTGAAGGCATGGAGAGGGAGAAAGGATTAGAAGGCCTTTTTAGTGAGGTAATAGCAGAAAATTTCCCAGCTTTGGAGAAGGACAGAGACATCCTAGTACAGGAAGCTCATAGAACCCCTAGGAAACATGACCAAAAGAGGTCCTCACCACGACACATTGTAATTAAACTCACCACAGTGAAACAGAAAGAAAAGATCCTAAAATGTGCAAGAGAGAAACGTCAGATTACTCTCAGAGGATCTCCATTTAGACTCACAGCAGACTTCTCATCAGAAACCCTACAAGCTAGAAGGGAATCGTGAGACATAGCCCAGGTACTAAGAGAGAAAAACTGCCAGCCCAGAATATTATATCCTGCCAAGCTCTCATTTGTGAATGAAGGTAAAATAAAGACCTTTCATTGCAAACAGAAATTGAAAGAATTTGTTGCCACTCGTCCAGCCCTGCAAAAGATGCTTAAAGATGTGTTACACACAGAAATACAGAAACACGGCCATCAACATGAAAGAAGGCAAACGAAGGGAACCTCACAGCAAAAGATCACAGGGAATTCAAAGCATACATTTGGATAAAGAAATTATGGGACATGTACTCTATAGAATACTATACAGCTGTCAAAAACAATGAAATCCGGTCATTTGCAACAAGATGGAGGAATCTGGAAAACATCATTCTGAGTGAATTAAGCCAGTCCCAAAGGGACAAATATCATATGTTCTCCCTGATTAGTGACAACTAATTGCGCAACAAAGGTGAAACCTATTGAAGTGAAAAGGACACTATGAGAAACAGTAACTTGATCAGCTCTTGTGCTGACTGTTGTTGTACAATGTAATACTTTATCCATTGTAGTATTTTTTTTATTCTAGTACTATTGGTTGAACTCTGTAATTAACAAACAATTATTCTTAGGTGTTTAAATTTTCACTGAAAAGTGATCCCTGTGAAATATAAGAGTGGGAATAAGAGAGGGAGGAGATGTACAATTTGGGGCATGCTCAATCAGTCGTGCCCCAAATGATGGAGTTAGAAATGTGCCAGGGAATTCCAATACAATCCCATCAAGGTGGCATGTACCAAGGCCATCTCACTAGTCCAAGTGATCAATTTCAGTTCACAATTGATCACACTGATAGGTCTAAGAGTCAAAGGGATCACACAAACAAGACTAGTGTCTGCTAATACTAACTGATAGAATGAAAAAGGGAGAGAATGATCCAACATGGGAAGCGAGATACACAGCAGACTCATAGAATGGCAGATGTCCTAAATAGCACTCTGGCCTCAGAATCAGCCCTTAAGGCATTCGGATCTGGCTCAAGAGCCCATGAGAATAGTCTAGGCATGGAAAGCCAAGACACTCTGGAAAAAAAAGAAGACCGAAATGAAAGATCTCTGTGAGTAAGATCCCAGTGGAACGAATGGGGCCATCAAAGAAGGAGGTACCTTTCTCTGAAGGGAGGAGAGAACCTCCACTTTGACTATGACCCTGTCGGAATAAGATTGAAGTCGGCGAACCCTAAAGGCTTCCATAGCCTCGGCAACTCATGACTAGAGCCTAGGGAGATTATTGACGCCATAAACAAGAGTGTCAAATTGTTTTTTATTTTTTTTATTTTTTTAATTTTTTTTTTTTGACAGGCAGAGTGGACAGTGAGAGAGAGAGAGACAGAGAGAAAGGTCTTCCTTTGCCGTTGGTTCACCCTCCAATGGCCGCCGCAGCCGGCATGCTGCGGCCGGCGCACCGTGCTCATCCAATGGCAGGAGCCAGGTTCTAGGTGCTTTTTCCTGGTCTCCCATGGGGTGCAGGGCCCACGGACTTGGGCCATCCTCCACTGCACTCCCGGGCCACAGCAGAGGGCTGGCCTGGAAGAGGGGCAACCGGGACAGAATCCGGTGCCCCGACCGGGCCTAGAACCCGGTGTGCCGGCGCCACAAGGCGGAGGATTAGCCTGTTGAGTCACGGCGCCGGCCCAAGGGTGTCAGATTGTTAAATCAACTTCAGGAGTCACTGTGTACCTATGTCTCATGTGGGATCTGTCCTTAGTATGTTGTCCAATGTGAAGTAATGCTATAACTAGCACTGAAACAGTATTTTACACTTTATGTTTCTGTGTGGGTGCAAACTGATGAAATCTTTACTTAATATATACTGAATCAATCTTCTGTATATAGATAATTAAAAATGAAAAACAAATCTTGGTGTTAAATTGGAAATTGCAAAGAAAATTAATCAATTAAAAAAATATATCATGTAGGATCTCTGTCCTTAATGTGCTATACATTGTGAATTAATACTATAACTAGTACTCCAACAGTATTTTTCACTTTGTGTTGCTATGTGAGGGCAAACTGTTGAAATCTTTACTTAATATATACTAAACTGATCTTCTGTATATAAAGAGAATTGAAAATGAATCTTGATGTGAAGCAAGGGGAGAGGGAGTGGGAAAGGGGAGGGTTGCGGGTGGGAGGGAAGTTATGGGGGGGGAAGCCATTGTAATCTATAAGCTGTATTTTGGAAATTTATATTCTTTAAATAAAAGCGTTATAAAAAAAATTAAAAAAAAAGGAGTTAGGTTCAGAAAGGCTTTAGTTTGGATACTAGTTTTAGTGTTTTTAGCCACATGACCTTGGATTATTTTTCTCTTCAAACTCCTTTGTTTTTATTGAGAAAAGGCTGATCAAATGCACATCTAGTAGAGATTTTTTTGAGAAAACATTGGGATACTCAAAAGCTATTAACTGTTGAGAACATGGTGGAGCAACTGGCAATGGTTTTGTCACAGAAGTAATGAGTAGACATATACATGGAAGAGATCAGGAAGTGAAGGACACTACTAACAGTGGCATCAGCATGCGTGCATAAAGGCCTAGGCAGAAATAAAATCTTTGTTAAAGAACGTTATAACAATTTTTATGAATAGTTTTTAATTCACTGCTGTATTTTTAAAGATGTATTCATTTATTTTGAAGGTCAGAATTACACAGTACAAGGTGGCAGAGAGAGACACACACACACAGAGGGGGAGAGAGAGACACAGAGGGACAGAGAGAGGGAAAGGGAGAGGGGAAGGAAGAGGGGAAGAGAGAGAGAGAGAGAGAGGTCTTCTATCCACTGGTACAAACCCCAGATAGTCAGTGGCCAGTGCTAGGCCAGGCTGAAACCAGGAGTTTTATCTGGGTCTCTTCTAGGTGTGGCAGAAGCCCAAATAGTTGGGCCATTTTTTCTTTTTTGCTGTTTTTGTTTGTTTGTTTGTTTGTTGTTTTTTTGCAGGCTGTTAGCAGGAAGCTGGATTGGAAATGTAGCAACCAGAACATGAGCAGGCACCCATATGAGATGCTGGTGCTGCAAGTGGACATTTTACCCACCACACCACAATGCTGCCTCCCATTGCTCTGTTTTACAAAATGAGATAAATCTAGGTTTCTCTGTTTCTACCACTTACTCACTTATTTGTAATTTAACTTCTGAGTATTAGCTTCTTGACTGAGAAATGGGGGTAGTAAACTTCACTTTCACTTCTTCAAATACTTAGGAATAGCTTAAAATCACAAGAAATGGACGATTGTTCTTCACAATGAAACCATTCCTGTTAGCAAGATCTGAGAGCTCCAGTGGCTCCTCATGCTGGCCAGTGCTTGCTGGGTTACTACGATCGTGTTAATGGGTACGTGGAGGTGCCTCATGGCTCTTTCATTTGCATTTCTCTAGTGGCTAATGAATTGGGGGTCTTACTTGCTATCTTTATATCTTTGGTAAAGTATCTTACCAAGTCTTGCTTATTTTTTAATTGTGGTTTTTTTTATTGATTTTTTGAAGTTCATTACATATTGTAGAAACAAGTCTTGTGTTGCATGTGTGGTTTACAGATACAGTCTGTAACTTGTGATTTCATTGAACAATTTACACATCAAAAGTTTTTAATTTGGTGATACCTAAAATTTGTCATTTGCTTTCATGTTAGTGTTAGATTTTTGATGTCATCTTTAAGAACTGTCTGTGTAATTTAGATATATTCAGCTTTCAGTTATTTCTGTATTTACTAGACATTGTCTTGGGCTATTATGCTGAAGATTAAATTGCTTCAGTCAGTGTTTTGATTATTTTTATTTTTTAGAAATCACTAGTTGTCTATCTCAATAGTCCTTTTCTCCTTATTCCCTAGAAAGGAAGGGAAGGGAAAGGATGGGGAGGAGGGGAGGGAATGAAGAAAGGAACAAACACAAAAACCCCATCTTTTTTTTCAGTTTGATTGTGTTTGTTTTTCGTTTTAAAAGTTAACAGTTTTTAACATTCTGTGATATTCTTTTCAAATACAGACCTTGTATACATACACATGTACTTCAGGACAATGCTGTCATCACTTCCATTACAAGATTTGCTTACATGGTGCCCCCTGGGGAATGTCTTTCAAAGATAGTCTATTTGGGTACCTTGAAGGCATGTAAAATGACCAGAACTCTGTCAGTGGTCCTGAACCTCGAGGATGTGGTCTCTCTAGTCTGGAGTTAGAAAGATGGGCACAGTCTTATTATAGCACTGTTATTTTGGGTTTTCCCATGATGGACAGCAGAGTTTAATCTTAAGTATTACAGAGGTAGCTTCAATTCATGGTACAAGGGCAGGTGATCCCCACCACCCACGCATACCTCTCACTTCATGCAACAACACACTTTATGTTGTTTTTCATATCAACTGCCATATAGATCAGATCTGAGTATTCCTTGTAGCAATATAAATTCTCATTAATTCCTGTGAATTTAAGGAAAAGGTACAATTTACACAAAACATGAATAAGTCATGTGTTTGGCTATTCAGTAAAAATAAACATTGTTAATGGCTAATTTAAATGTCTATTTATTATTTGGTCATCATATGTTACTGGAAGTTAGATAAATTAATTTTCAGAAAATCAGATTGCAATAAAAAGTACTTCATTTAACCTGAACTAATTTTTTTTTCTTTTTTTTATAACGCTTTTATTTAAAGAATATAAATTTCCAAAATACAGTTTATAGATTACAATGGCTTCCCCCCCCATAACTTCCCTCCCACCTGCAACCCTCCCCTTTCCCACTCCCTCTCCCCTTGCTTCACATCAACATTCATTTTCAATTCTCTTTATATACAGAAGATCAGTTTAGTATATATTAAGTAAAGATTTCAACATTTTGCCCTCACGTAGCAACACAAAGTGCAAAAATACTGTTGGAGTACTAGTTATAGTATTAATTCACAATGTATAGCACATTAAGGACAGAGATCCTACATGATATATTTTTTTAAATTGATTAATTTTCTATGCAATTTCCAATTTAACACCAAGATTTTTTTTCATTTTTAATTATCTATATACAGAAGATTGATTCAGTATATACTAAGTAAAGATTTCATCAGTTTGCATCCACACAGAAACATAAAGTGTAAAATACTGTTTCAGTGCTAGTTATAGCATTACTTCACATTGGACAACACATTAAGGACAGATCCCACATGAGACGTAAGTACACAGTGACTCCTGATGTTGATTTAACAATTTGACACTCAAGGTGGCATGTACCAAGGCCATCTCACTAGTCCAAGTGATCAATTTCAGTTCACAATTGATCACACTGATAGGTCTAAGAGTCAAAGGGATCACACAAACAAGACTAGTATCTGCTAATACTAATTGATAGAATCAAAAAGGGAGACAATGATCCAACATGGGAAGCGAGATACACAGCAGACTCATAGAATGGCAGATGTCCTAAATAGCACTCTGGCCTCAGAATCAGCCCTTAAGGCATTCAGATCTGGCTCAAGAGCCCATGAGAATATTCTAGGCATGGAAAGCCAAGACACTCTGGAAAAAAAAGAAGACCTAAATGAAAGATCTCTGTGAGTGAGATCCCAGTGGAACGAATGGGGCCATCAAAGAAGGAGGTACCTTTCTCTGAAGGGAGGAGAGAACTTCCACTTTGACTATGACCCTGTCGGAATAAGACCGAAGTCGGCAAACCCTAAAGGCTTCCATAGCCTCAGCAACTCATCACTAGAGCCTAGGGAGATTACTGACGCCATACAAAAGTGTCAAATTGTTAACCTCAACTAATTTTATAAAGTGATTATTACTCAAGTTATGAAATAGTAATATAATTTGGTAGGAAATAATGAACGGGGGCTGGCATTGTGGCATAGCAGGTAAAGTCAACTCTTGTGATGCCTACATTCCAGGTGGGTACTGGTTTGTGTCCCAGCTGCTCCACTTCTGATCTAGCTCCCTGTTGGCCTGGAGAAGAAATGGAAGATGACTCTGGGTGAAGCTCCTGGCTCCTGGCTTTGGCCTGGCTCAGCCCTGGCTATTGCGGCCATCTTGGGGAGTGAATCAGCAGATGGAAGACTGATTCTCTCCCTGGCTCTCCTCCTCACTCCCTCGCTCCCTCCCTCCCTCTATGTAATGCTGCCTTTCAAAATAAATAAATCTTTAAAAATAATGGACATTTCCAGAAGATTGCTTTGGTTGTAAGTTTTAGCGCTTCTTCTCACTAGGTTATCTTAGTTTAATATTTGTTAGATGGAATCAGAATATTTCCTCCAAAGGTCGTTGTGAGCATTAAGTTATATATTGTCTGTAAGCTATCTTCAAACTGGTATGGAGTTATTCTGCCTGTTTTATGTTATAGTTAAATAATTTTGTTCTTTTTGCTATGTGTGATGGTTAGCATAAACTCTGATGATTTATAATTTGAAGGCTTAAAGAATCCACTTTTTTGATAACTATTTCTATAACTGATAACAAGTGTTATTCAGTTATTGCATGACTACAGTATTTTTCCTGTACTGACACTGTGAGGTCCAGAGAGGTAGGACTTCAAAATTTTTTACTTCTCATATTGCCGAGTGTACCTGCAGTACTCAAGGGTTTGATGATGTTTTCTGTTATTCTTGTCATGACAATGAAGCTGAGTTTTGTTGTTACTGTTGTTTTAAATTGTGTTGAAATTCATGTAACATGAAATTATTGTACAGTACACATCTCATTGGCACTTAGTATATTCACAGTGTTGTCTACTCCATGCCTCTGCTATGTTCTGAACGTTTTAAGCAACAAACTTTATACCTGTTAAGCAATCACCCTCTCTCTGCCTCTCCCCTTAGTCCCTGGGAAGCATGAGATTGATTTCCGTCTATGGCTTTCCTTGTTTTTTCATTTACATAGTGTATTCAAGATTGATCCATATGGTAGCATCTACGTGTTTCATTCCTTATTGTGGCTGAGTAACATATACATGCACACTCATATATACATGCAAATGTCTGTTTGTTTATCCTTTTTATTTGTTGCTGGGCATTTGGTTATTTCAACCTTTGACTTTGGTGATTATAGTGCTGCTATGAACATTTGTATATAAATATTTGATTGGATAACTGTTTTCAGTTAATTTCGCTATCTAAGATTTATGTTCCTACAGTGAATGGGGGTTTCAGTTTGTCAGCACATCCTCACCAACACTGTTTTCTGTTTTGTTAGCTTTATTTTTGTTAGCTATATTTTTACTTGAAAAAAAGTTTTTTTTGACAAGCAGAGTGGACAGAGAGAGACAGAGAGAAAGGTCTTCCTTTACCGTTGGTTCACCCCTCAATGGCCGCTGCGGCCGGCGCACCACGCTGATCCGAAGCCAGGAACCAGGTGCTTCCTCCTGGTCTCCCATACGGGTGCAGGGCCCAAGCACTCGGGGCATCCTCCTCTGCCCTCCTGGGCTACAGCAGAGAGCTGGACTGGAAGAGGAGCAACTGGGACAGAATCTGGCACCCTGACCAGGACTAGAACCTGTGGGCTGGCGCCACAGGCAGAGGATTAGCCTATTGAGCCCTGGCACCGGCCTTGAAAAATATTAACAATAATTATACCTTTCAAGACACATATGCAGCATGTTCTGATCACATCAGAGTAATCAGCATTTCCCCTTCCTTGACATCACTTTATAATTGGACGCTTGGAGCTCTATCCTCTATTTGCTTCTAAAATACCTAATAAATTATTGTGGACGATAGTCGCCTGAATGTGCTATGCAGTTAGGAGTGTATTCCTTTAG
This sequence comes from Sylvilagus floridanus, assembly GCA_949820135.1. NCBI lineage: Eukaryota > Metazoa > Chordata > Mammalia > Lagomorpha > Leporidae > Sylvilagus > Sylvilagus floridanus. The sequence continues at coordinate 3,150,479 of OX463227.1, forward strand.
TCTAGCTCTAATTTGTAACCCATTATTCAAACTTCCTCAATTACTGCCTCTTCATTCTTCTGTTATTGCTGTTCTGTGTTGATTGAGTTTTAATCTTACACATTTGAGTGAGAACATTCGGTATTTGTCTTTCTGTGTGTGGCTTATTTCATTTAACATAATGTTCTCTAGTTCTATCCATTTTGTTTGAATTTTTTTTTGCAAATGACAGGATTTCATTTGTTTTTATGGATGAAGAGTATTCCATTATGTGTGTGTGTGTTTCTGTATGTGCATCATTTTCTTCACCCGTTCATTTATTGATTGATTCCATGTCTTGGCTGTTGTGAACCATGCTGTAGTAAACCTTGAGGGAGTGGGTGTTTCTTTGATAAAATGATTTTTTAAATTTTTTTGACAGGCAGAGTTAGAGAGAGAGAGAAAGGTCTTTCATACAGGTGCAGGGCCCAAGCACTTGGGCCATCCTCCACTGCACTCCTGGGCCACAGCAGAGAGCTGGACTGGAAGAGGAGCAACCGGGACTAGAGCCTGGCTCCCATATGGGATGCTGGGGCTGCAGGCGGAGGATTAGCCAAGTGAGCCATGGTGCTGGCCCTGATAAAATGACTTCATGCTTTGGGATATGTACTCAGCAGCAGGATTGCTTCATCATACAAAAATTCTATTTCTGACTTTTAAAGAAATCTCCACCCCGTTTTCCAGAGTGTCTGTACCAATTCACATTCTGACCAACAGAGAATGACAGTTCTCCTTTCACCAGATCCTTGCCAGTATTCGTAACTTTCTGTCTTTTTTTTTTTTTTCCTGGCATGGATGAGTTAGTATCTCCTCATTGGCTTGATTTGCATTTCCCTTTTGTCTAGTTATATGGAGCATTTTTTTTATAGATTTGTTGGCTGTTTGTATTTCATCTTTTAAGAAATGTCTTTTCAGGTTCTTTGCCCGTTTCTTAAATGGATTGGTTGTTTTATGTTGTTGGGTTTGAGCTCCTGATATATTCTAGATTTTTTTTTTTTTTTTTTTTTTTTTTACCGGCAGAGTGGACAGTGAGACAGAGAGACAGAGAGAAAGGTCTTCCTTTTGCCGTTGGTTCACCCTCCAATGGCTGCCGCGGTCGGCGCACTGCGGCCGGCGCACCGCGCTCGTCCGATGGCAGGAGCCAGGAGCCAGGTGCTTTTCCTGGTCTCCCCATGAGGTGCAGGGCCCAAGCACCTGGGCCATCCTCCACTGCACTCCTGGGCCACAGCAGAGGGCTGGCCTGGAAGAGGGGCAACCGGGACAGAATCCGGTACCCCGACCGGGACTAGAACCCGGTGTGCCGGCGCCGCAAGGCGGAGGATTAGCCTGTTGAGCCACGGCGCCGGCCTATATTCTAGATTTTAATCCTTTGTTTGATAAGTAGCTTGTGGATTTTCTTCTGTTGGGTGTCCCTTCAACTCTGACGATTGTTTTCTTGCCAGTGCAGAAGCTTCTGAGTTTGATTTAATCCCATTGTCAAGGTTTCCTTTTAGCCGTCGCCGCGGCTCAATAGGCTAATCCTCCACCTTATTGCTCCGGCACACCAGGTTCTAGTCCTGGTCGGGGCACCAGATTCTGTCCCGGTTGCCCCTCTTCCAGGCCAGCTCTCTGCTGTAGCCCGGGAGTGCAGTGGAGGATGGCCCAAGTGCTTGGGCCCTGCACCCCATGGGAGACCAGGAGAAACACCTGGCTCCTGCAATCTGATTAGCGTGGTGCGCTGGCTGCAGTGTGCCGGCTCCAGTGGCCATTGGGGGGGTGAACCAATGGCAAAGAAAGACCTTTCTCTCTCTCTCTCTCTCACTGTCCACTCTGCCTGTCAAAAATAAATAAATAAATAAATAAATAAAAGGTTTCCTTTTGCAGGTTTGGGGTATTATAAAAAATAATAGTCTATTCCAAGGTATTTGAGTGTTTCCCCTCTATTTTCTTCCAGAAATTTCATAGTTTCAGGTCTTACATGTAGAGCTTTGATACATTGTAAGTTGACATTTTTATACAGTGAGAAGTCAAGGTCTTAATTTTATGTATATCCAGTTTGTCCTGCACCATTTTCTGAAAAGATTATCCTTTTAAAATGGCTGGCACAGCGAGGAGCCAGAAATTGCATTTGGGTCTCCCAGATGTGTAGCAAGGGTCTGAGAGCTTGGGCTATCATCTGCTGCCTTCCCAGTTACATTGGCAGGGAGCTGAATTAGAAATGGGACATCTGGGGACTTGAACTAGCACTCTGATATGACATACTGAAAGCAAGCAACAGCTTAAACCTGTGATCTATGAGAGTAGTCCCCAAAATACTATCTTTTATCTGTGAAAGTTCTTAACATATTGGTACAAAATCCGTTGGCTATATGTACATGAATTAATTTATGGGTTCTTTGTTATTGTTCTGTTGATCTATTTATCATTTATCATTTTTTATGCCAGGACTATGCTATTTTAATTAATACAGTTTTATGGGATGATTTTAAGTCATATATTGTGATGTTCCAAGCTTTATTTATTTATGTTTTCCTCAGGATCACTTTGGCTACTTTGTTTTTTTGTTTTCTAGTGGCTCCATGTGACTTTAAGGGCTGTTTTTTCCTCCCAGTTTTATAAGGAATTTCATTGGTATTACATAGATTACATAGAATTGTAGGTCGCTTTAGATATTGTAGACATGTTAATATTCTTTCTGTTCATGAACATGGAATATCTTTCCTTTTCTTATGTCCTGTATTATTTTTCTTTAGTTAAATTTATTTCTAAATATTATACCTTTTTATAACTATTGTAGTGGGTTTGCTTTCTTGATTTCCCTTTCAACAATGTCATTATTGTTATATAAAATATTAGCATATTTGCATGTTAATTTTATTTCCTGCAACTTTGCTGAATTGAGTTATCAGTTCTGAACAGCTTTTTATTTGATTGTTCAAATCTTTCTACATATAAAATCATGTCATCTGCAAGCAAGGATATTTTGATTTCTTCCTTTCCATTTTGGATATCCTTTATTTATTTCTCTTCTGTAATTGTTCTTGATGATTCTTCCAATACGATATTGAATAAGAGTGTTAAAAGTTGAGGCCGGCGCTGTGGTGCAGTGGGTTAAGCCCTGACATGCAGCACCGATATACCATATGGTGCTGGTTCGAGTCCCAGCTGCTCCACTTCTGATCCAGCTCTGCTATGGCCTGGAAAAGCAGTTGAAGATGGCCCAAGTGCTTGGGTCCTCTGCACTCATGTGGGAGATCCAGAAGAAGCTCCTGACTCCTGGCTTTGGATCAGCTCAGCCCTGGCCTTTGCGGCCATTTGGGGAGTAAACCAGCAGATGGAAGACCTCTCTCTCTCTGTAACTCTGTCTTTCAAATAAATGAAATAAATATTAAAAATAGAGTGTTAAAAGTGGACATTCTTATTCTATATCTGAGGGGAAATACTTTCAGGTTTCTACAGTCTGATGCTGGTGGTAGGTCTTTTCTAACTTAATAGCTTTTTTTTTTGAGATAATATTTTAATTTACATTAAAGGCAAAGGCTTAATGACTCTGCTAAACAGAGTTCAACAAATAAAAAAAGTTATTACTTTGATGTGTTTCTTCTATACCTAATTTTTTGAGGGTCTTTATTGTGAAAGGATGTTGGTTTTTTATATTTAAATGGGCCATTTATTTTTTTAAAAGAAGTATTTTATTTTTGAAAGATTTACAGAGAGAGGTAGAGACGAGAGAGGGGGGTTGGAGGAATATATCTTACATCACTAGTTCACTCCACAAGTGGCCTCAGTGGTCAGAGGTGTGCTGAACTGAACCTAGAACCGGTAGCTTCTTCCAGGTCTCCTATGTGGGTGCAGGGGCCCAGGAGTTGGGCCGTCCTCTGCTGCTTTCCCAGGTACATTATCAGGAAGCTGGATCGGAAATGGAGCAGCTGGGACTCAAACTGGTACCCATATAGGATGCCAGTGCTGCACACTGGGGCTTTAACCCATTGTGCCATGATGCTGACCCCAGTTCTTCCTTTCCCTCCCCTCCCCCTCCCCTTCCCCTTCTCCCTCCGCTCCCCTCCCCTTCCCTTCTCTTTCCCCTTCCCCTTCCCCCTCAGCTCCCCTTTCTCCTTCCCCTTCCCCTTCCCCCTCCCCCTTCCTCCTCCCCCCCTTCCTTTTTCCTTCCCTCCCCTCTTCCCCCTTCCCTTCCTTTCTCCTCCCTTCCCCCTTCCTTTCCTTTCTCCTTCCCTCCCCCCTGCCCTCCCCTGCCCTCCCCTTCCCCTTCCCTTCCCCCTTTTTTTTTAAAGATTAAATTATTTGTTTGAAAGGCAGAGCTGTAGCGAGAGAGATGGAGACAGACAGTGAGAGACAGAGAGATCTTCCATCTGCTGGTTCACTCCTCAAATGGCCGCAAAGACCAGGGCTGGTGTCCCATGTGGATGTCACCACCTTTCAAGACACATTAGCGGGGATCTGAATCAAAAGTAGAGCAAGCAGCTGGGACACAGTGTGGTGCTCACATGAGAAGTTTGTGTTGCAGTCAGTGGCTCAACTCACTGTGCCACAGTGTTGGCCTGAAGGGATGTTGATTCCTTCAAATGCTTTTGCTGTATCTATTGAGATGATCAGCTGGTTTTCCTTTTGTCTCACTTAAGTACAGCCATGATAGTGGGTGTGAAGTCATATTTTATTGTTATTATTTACCATTCCTTAAAGACTATAATGATGTCGAATGTCATTTCATGTGCTTATTTTCTAAATTTTTACTTATTTTCTTTGGAGAAATGTTTACTTGAATCCTTTGCCTATTTTAAAAACTGGGATGTGTTTTTTCTATTTTTTATTTTAAAATATTTATTTGAAAGGCAGAGTTATAGAGAGGGAGAGGGGGAAAGAGAGAGAGAGCGAGCGAGAGAGAGAGAGAGAGATAGGTAGGTGCTGGTTCACTCCCCAGTTGGCTGCAACAGCTGGAGCTGCACAGATCTTCTTCCGGGTCTACCACATGGGTATAGAAGATGGTCCTTTGGCCATCTTCTACCCATTTCTGTGAACTTTTTAAAGTCCCCTTGAATGTGTATGGGTCTATTGATGGCTTCTTCATTCTGTTCTATTACTCTATTTTCCCGTTCTGTGCCCCAGTAACTGCATTGTCATGATTATTATAGCTGTCCACTATGTCTTGAAGTTCAGTATTTACAGTATTCAAACTCTGATCTTTTTCAGTATTGTGTTTGCTATTCTAGGTCTTTTGCTTTTCTTTGTGAACTTTGGAATCAATTTCTGAATATGCACAAACAACTTTATAATACGTTCATTTTGGTTCCGTTTGAATGTACATATGGGAAGAAACAACATCTAACACTTTGAATCTTCCTATCCATCAATATGGGATAGCTATATACTTACTTAGTTCTCACAGTTTTATAGTTTTCTTCATAAAGATCTTTTGTGTGTTTTGTTAGTTATATCTAAGTACTTAATTTTGGGGGTTATTAATGTAAGAGGTATTATATTTTTAATTTCAAATTCTACTTGTCAATTCCTGGTATATGGAAAACAGATTGACTTTGTGTGTTAATCTTGTGTCCTGTAGGCCTGCTATAATTGCTTATTAATATTAGGAATTTTTGTTGATTTTTTCCAGGTTTTCTTTGTATACTGTCATGTCATATGATAACAAAGGCAGTTTTATTCTTTCCAAAATGACAAAACTTTAGTTTTCTTTTTTTGTCTTAGTGCCTTAACTAACTTCCTAGCTATATTTTGGTTGGTATTTTAATGGACTATCATTTTCACTGTTTAACTCCTTGTCAGCTGATACCAGGTCCCATGCTGGGAATGTGGGCTGCCAACCTCAAGATCGCTGACAAGCCAGGGGCTGGTGCAGGGCAAGGGGAAATTGGAATGCTGCAGATCTCTTCTGTTGTTGTCTTGTAGGTGTATTTTTGCTAGATTGATTTGAAATGGAGAGATAGATAGATTGACCATTTGACCTATCTTCTTTTTTTTTTTTTTATTATTTGACAGGTAGAGTTGTAGATAGTGAGAGAGACAGAGAGAAAGACCTTCCTTCCATTGGTTCACTCCCCAAATGGCCACTATGGCTGGCACTGCATTGATCTGAAGCCAGGAGCCAGGTGCTTCCTCCTGGTCTCCCATACGGGTGCAGGGCCCAAGCACTTGGGCCATCCTCCACTGCCCTCCTGGTCCACAGCAGAGAGCTGGACTGGAAGAGGAGCAACAGGGACTAGAACCAGGTGCCCATATGGGATGCTGGGGCTGCAGGCGGAGGATTAACCAAGTGAGCCATGGCACCGGCCCCTTGATCTATCTTCTATCTCCTGATTCACTCACCAAATGCCCATGACAACTGGGGCTGGGCCAGGCCAACAGCCAGGAGTCGGAAGCCAGGAATTCCATCTGGGTCTCCCAGATAGGCATCAGGGGCCAAGCACCCGAGCTATCTTCTGCTGTTTCCCAGGGTGCTTATTAGCAGGAAGCTAGATGGGATATGGAGGGGGGACTCAGTCCCAGGCGTACGATACAGGGTGTGGGTGTCCCAACCTGAGGCTTAACTCAATGTATCACAGTGCCTGTCCTTCTTTCACTATTTTTAAGTTGCATTTCTCTTGATTCCACATTTGTGTGGTTGCTGTAAATATTTGACTGTTTTTCAGGGTTCTGACAAAGTTGATTCTGATAGTTACTGCTTTATGTTCGATGTTTCTGAGAAAGTATAATCCCTTGGAGCTCCCTGCTTGGCCATTGTTGTTCACCCTAAGTACCTTTAAAATTGACCTGAATTGATTTCAGTTTATTCTCTTACAGTGAGAATTACTGTGATTTTTTTCCCACTGAACATTCCATGTAAACATTTAATTATTTTTAAAAAATATCTTTTGCCTTGTTCAGAATACTGCCACTGTGCTGTCTTTTGAACTAAGGGATTTGTATTGTGCCAGGCTAGCAGTACATGATAGTCTCAGAGGCAGGAAATATTTTTATCACCAGTGGCATTGTGGAATTTAGTATAAATTTGAAAGTCACTAAAAGGCTTAAAAAGGGCCATGAGGAATATTTTATTATTTCTTTAAATAAAGCAGAGACTTAGAATTCTGTTGGAGAAAAGAGATGTTACACAAAGAGGCAGCACATCTGGGTGCTTCTATGACTAGCTCACATGCTATGGTCCCTTTTCTTGACCTTGTACATGTTGTGGTGTATAACATAACATCTCGATACATATAGATCCCACAATCCTCCCACAATTATTATTCCTATATTGGAAACATAATTGTCCACCAGTTATCTTATTGTGCTGTGGATGCTATAGAATATCAGAAGTTACTGCTGTTATGCAGGTGACTCCTGAAACTCATAACCCGCTGTGCCATAGCGCCAGCCCCTTGTTATTTTTAATAAGAATGCAGAACAAAGATGGAGTGAACAGTTTTTTTGCCATGTAGAATGCAATATGATACTTCTTGGAAATAGAATCCACGTGCAACTGTTTTCACTGTGGATTACTCCCAATTACTTCCTCCTTAACCCTTATTTTATTTCTAGCTGCAGGTTTATGTTTCCTACAGAACTGAAGTCTCTTTGTAGATATCTTATGTCTGTAAGCAGGTCTAACTAAAACCAGTTTCTTTTGCACAAATCCTCTCTGTTGCTATATTTTATATCATGTTCTGGAATCAATGTCTGGTCAGTTTTTCAAGATAGAAACCTCACAGTCTCCTTTGTCATACCTTACTACTTCATTGTCTTGTATTTTTTTTTTTTTAAAGAGATACCTTTTTGTAAAGATTTATTTATGTATTTATTTATTTGAAAGGCGAAGAGTTACAGAGAGGAGGAGAGACAGAGATCCATCTTCTAGCCACTGGTTCACTCCCCAGATGGCTGCAACAGCTGGAGCTGGGCTGATTTGAAGGCAGGAGCCAGGAGGTTCTTCTGGGTCTCCCATGTCAGTGCCAGGGCCCAAGTACCCTGGCCATCCTCTGCTGCTTTCCGAGGCTCACTGGCAGGGAGCTGGATTGGAATTAGAGCATCTGGGACTTGAAAAGTGGCACCAGTCATGGATGCCAGTGCGGCAAGTGGCAGCTTTACCCACGGTGCCACAGTGCCGACCGCTTCACTGTCTTTGTCACCAGTTCCCGTTGGCTAGGCTTAGCCAGTGTTAAAGAGAATTAAAAGACTCTTTAAGGTTATTGATACGTTTGTTATGTATTGTGTGTGTATCAGGCATGCTGGGCATGGGTCACTGATATCTGTCCATTTGATTATTGTTTATGGCTCTTGCCTATATTCCTGATGAACTATGGCCTTGTAACTTCTTGAACTCTTTATTTAGTAGAACATTAAGCCTTTAACTATAATGTAAGTTGAAAATATGTTATCTCAAAAATAAAAGAAAAAGAAACCATCCCAACTAAAGAAGCACTTGAACTCTGTTGCCATCAACTGAAAAATGGAACTTTATTCCTGCAGCTGTCTTCAAAATGAAAACCTCAGCTTTTCCTGGATTACTTCTGCCTTCACCCTTGGCTGCTTAGTGCTTCCTGTTTTTAGCCACCTGGATTCAAGGCTCTCAAATGCCCTGATAAAGTTTCCTCCACACTCTGGGCTTTTGCCTTCTACTAGCCTTTGACTGCACATCTCTCTGGCTGTAACTGACTGGCTGAGGCAACCATGTGTACCGTGTACCCTGCCATGCAGTCCAGCCTGCAGGGTCTCCCTCTGTGCGCCCTGCTTGGTACTGTAGCCTGGGGGATGTCTCTAGTGCCCCACTCCTAGTCCAGCCTTCAGGTTCTCCCTCTGTGCGCCCTGCTGGGTACTGTAGCCTGGGGGATGTCTCTAGTGCCCCACTCCTAGTCCAGCCTGCAGGGTCTCCCTCTGTGCGCCCTGCTGGGTACTGTAGCCTGGAGATGTCTCTAGAACCCCACAGCCTGCAGGTTCTCCCTTTAGACTTGCTTTGATTTCCTTGAAGTACACACTGAAGGCATGCTGTTTGTTAATGTGATTGTTAGCTAGATGATTTCTTGATATGATAATTTTCAGGTTCAGTACTCCTCGGTATATCTAAACCTTATTCTGAAATGCACCTACATGAAATGTTCTTGCGTATAGGTAGATGGAAGATTTGTAAAGTCATTTATATTTAAATTGTAGTACAATCTTTTGTATTCAAAAACCCTTTGTTTAACAATCATAGATCTTTGTAGTTCTTCATACAAAATTGCTCATTGTCATGAAGGTGGATGGTATGGGTATAACTGTTGAGTAATGATGTGCTCAGATGTTTGTATATATCATAGGCCTGCTGAGTTGTTAGTATTATTGAGGCTATCGTAGGTTCATGAAAAATGAGGCTTATGGGGGTGACTTTCTGAAGGAAAACAGCCTGCATTTGAGTGTGTATCTGGTGACTCAGGGCCCTGAGCCTCCTTAGGTGTTACAGTAGGTTTGGTACTACATGAAGCTAGAGGTGGGAGTGCTGAATCTTTTACAGGATGTACCCTGCACCTGGATGCCTGTCTCCATTTCAGACTCCTCTGTGGAGATGAGGCCTTCTGAGTTACAAAAGGGTGGATTTTCTGGGTTTCAGATTACTCTTAATGGCTTTCCCTGGAAATTGTTGTTTTCTTCTTTAGCTTTTAACTCTGAGCAGCTCAAGCATGTAGTTAGCTTTCTCAGTGAAAGAAACTCTTGTCCTTATCCAGGTTAACGCCTGCAATTAATTTCATCTGGTTAGAAATACAGTGTGCAGTTTATCTTCTGATAAGGACAAATTATAAACATTGGAAACAATGTCTTCTTTGTAGGTCTTTGAGCTGTTAATTTACTTGAAATAGGCAATCAATTATATAGGTCAGAATTCTGGCAGTGTATTAAACTGAGGTTCATTAAGGGGCTGTTTTCTAGGTTATAGGCAGGTCACCTTTCAATGGGAATATACTAGAGTAGAGAGCAACTGCTGAGGTGATACATACATGAGAGGCAAAGGTAATTACAGGAAGTTGTCTGCTTTTACTTGGTTCCTTGTTTTCCCTTCATGATCACAATAATTATATTAGTGTCTTTGCAGTTTCAAAAAATCCGAAGAAGCATCTCATCTCTTTGATTCTGTGAAAATTCAAAATCATTTTTAAAAAAAGATTATTTATTTGAAAGGCAGAGTTACAGAGAGAGAGGGAGAGACAAAGACAGAGATCTTCCATCTGTTGGTTCACTCCCCAAATGGCATCAACAGCTGGGACTGGCCAGGCTGATGCCAGGAGCTGAGAACTGCATCCAGGTCTCCCACATGGGCAGTGGGGACTCAAGTGTTTGAGCCATCTTTACTGCTTTCCCCCATGCATTAGTAGGCAACTGGATCCAAAGTGGAGCAACTGGGACTCAAACCAGCACTTTGATGGAGTACTACCATTGCATGTGGCAGCTTAACCTGCTGTGCCACAATGCCAGCCCCTTTAAAGACATTTTAATAAGAGTGAAGTCTGTTTATATTTAGTCATGTGATAAGCTCCATTCGTTTCATACAATGGACTTTGACTTTTTAAATAAAGCCAAAAATAGGCCGGCGGGGTGGCTCACTTGGCTAATGCTCTGCCTGTGGTGCCGGCACCCCGGGTTCTGGTTCCGGTTCCGGTTGTGGCGCTGGGTACTAGTCCCAGTTGCTCCTCTTCCAGTCCAGCTCTCTGCTGTGGCCCAGGAGTGCAGTGGAGGATGGCCCAAGTGCTTGGGTCCCTGTACCCGCATAGGAGACTGGGAGGTAGCACCCAGCTCCTGGCTTCAGATGGGCACAGCGCCGGCTGTAGCAGCCATTAGGGGAGTGAACCAATGGAAGGAATACCTTTCTTTCTGTCTCTCTCTCACTGTCTATATTTCTCTCTCACTGTTTAATTCTGCCTGTCAAAAAAAAAAAGCCAAAAAAAAGAAAAAAACACTAAATTTAGAGCCTTTTCCTTCCCTTGTTTGATAAGTGATTATAAGAACTGCTTTAAATATCCTTTTGGTTAGAACTTTTATATAAAGGATGAGATCCTATACTAGGGAAATATTTACAGAATTGGTGCGAGTTATTGGGTGTTAAAATTAATAAAGTATATTTGACATATAAAGATCCTAATTTCTCAGAAAACTTGATACAGTTCTTTAAACTCTTCAGAGAAGGTGGAAGTAAAAGAAAGAAGCGCGTCTGAAGTATACTCGGGCAGGAATAGAATTTAGGCCAGGGCAGCAGGCTGCTGGTGAGTATTTGGGCGCTTGCTTGAGGACTTGGATGGCTGGTGGGCACATCTGAGATATTGAGTACTGGCACAGTTTCCAGCAAACACTGGCATACTGCCCCCTTCCCAGCCTGCTGTGAAATCACGTAAGACAGAATTGTTCACTGATTCACTTACTTGATGGTAGTACCCGTGTTGGAACTGTGTCCCTACAATTACCCTTAAGTCTGCTGGTTCATTAGAAGGATTCACAGGACTTGGTTTAGAGTTATACTCGTGGCCAAGCTTATTACAGCACAAGTATATAAGGGAAAAAGTACACAAGGCAAAGTCCAGAAGAAGCCTGCTGCAAGGTGCTGGGAGCCCTCCCTGCTGCAGCCCAGGACGTGCTTAGTTCTTCCGCAGTGACCTGCGGCCTTGCACGTGCAGTGCTCAGTACCAGGGAACCATGGTGGAATCAAGCACATATGGCACTGGGGATTGATTGTGCAGGCACCCTCTGCCTGGCACATTCCAAAATTTCAGACTTACAGAAAATAAAAGAGGTGTTCCACATAACCTTCACTGCAGTAGTGCTTGCCCTTTGCTAACTATTGACTGGGAACAGTCCCAGAGCCAAGATCCCAGATGCCAGTCAGGGACTGGCACTCAACAGGTCTGTGGTGTTAACTCTTCTGCACAAAGCCAGCCACCATGCTGTGTGCAGAATGAAACAGCTCCTGGTTGCCTTGATGGGGAAGTGGATGTTTACCACGTGCCTGCTGAATACATGGGAGATTGCAGCTTGTGATGATGACTCGAGTGAGTAGGACACAGTGAAAGGATGGTGCAGTAAGCAGAATGTGGACTGTGTGGTTATGAAGCACCCCGGGAGCCTTGTTTTTACGTTCCCTAAATGTCTGTCTCAGTTAGTGACGAGTGGAACAATGTCATGAGTGGGGAAGTGGACTCAGCACGTTGGAGGGGAGAAATTAAAGCAGCGTGGGGGAAAGTGGGGTCATTTCCACTGCCCACCCCCTTCCATCTCCAAGCAGGTTTATTTTTAGGACTAGCCACATGGTTCTGGGGAGTTTCTGCCGTAATGATTCCTTTCTCCCTCATTATCAAAGCCTGAGATTTAATAGGTTTTTCAGTAGATAATTTGAAGTAAAATGTAGTTTCAACTTGGACGTAACACTGACCAGTGGCAGTCCATTAAGGTGTAGTAAGTTTATGCAGGAGAATGTGTGGACTCTTTAAACAAGAGGCAGTTTGGCTTTAAGAGGTGAACTCTTGGGCTTCTGTCTTTGTTCTGACCTTAATTATTGCTTCTGTAGCCAAGAGAAAATTCAGACAGTTAACTTCTCTAGGCTTCATTATAGTTCATTTATTCCTCAAATATTTCCTGAGCATTTACCATTTACTCGACACATAATGTTCTGAGACCGTCAACAGCGTTAACACATGTAATGTGCACAGCACAGTGTCTTCTGTGTGGAAAACACTCTGGGAAGGTGCACTGTCACTCCCAAATGCTCTTAGCTGTTGTTTCTCCTTTCTGCTAGGGAAGGAGGTTAAGGGTTGGAGGTAGATGTAAAGCAGGTAAATTTACTGTACACATCCGACATGCTCAGGTTGGCAGCAGTATTGCTCTTAGTGTGGCAGTCCAGCTGTGTTTCATATGACACGGGTACTTTCACCCTGATGCATTTAACCTTCATATGTTAAAATGTTGCATTGATATTGAAACATATATTAAGAAAATCCTCCAAAATATATTTTGGAACTTTCTTTTAAAACTAGCAAGGATTTCCGATGTCAGTTTGTGTATGCCTGCGTCTCAGGAACTTGCAGACGAGGTGATGTCTCAGCCGGGAAGTCCCTCTGCTGCGATTGGATTTTCCTCTCACTGAGTCTCTGCCCTGTCTCCTGCAGTGGCTCCTCCAATTAGAGCAGCTTGTTTCCTTAAACACTTTGCTTACAGTTGGGGAATGTCTGGCTTTGTGAATTGTTCATTGAAATTTTCCTCCTGGGTTCATACATGGAAAAGCAAAAACAAACCAAAATTGGTTTAACTATTTCGCTGAATAGCACTCAGAATTAGCAGTAATAGTACCCACCAAGAATCTTGTGTTCTGCAGTGAACCATTTGTGTTCCTTCACCCACTGCTCACATGACATGTGTTTCAGCATTGCGGCTCCTGGAGAGTTCAAGCTGCTCTGTAAGAATTGAGCGATTCCAGCACAATATTTAGGAACATGGATGGCATTTCCCCCACCCCTCAAATCTGCCTTACTCTCGGACTAAGACTGCAAGAAGCGTCAGATGATTTTCCTCATGGCTCATATCTGGATGAAACACTGAGGAAATCAGAAAATGGAGACAGTCCTTGTACGAACTCAGCAAAAAGATTTTTGGTTACATATACCTAAAATTGTTAGAATAGCACTTATGTTGTAGCTGGGATTAGTTACAGTGAGGTAAAAGGAAATCAGTCCCTCTCCCCTTTTCTGTGATAGTGGAGGGGCAGGGGCTTGGTAAGAATCCCTCCTTTGGAGGACAGAGTTCCTCGAGGCCAAGAACTGGGTTAGGGTAATGTAAGGTGGACTGTGACGGGGAAGTTTAGGAAGCAGAACTCAGTTGTCTGGGAGACAAGGCACCATGAGAGCAGAAGGAGGCTGAACTGAACTCTTGAGATGTTTTCAACTGGTTCTTTTAAAAGTCATAGAGACACCAGATTGTGCTTTCTTCCATTTGAGATGACAGAATTAGTACTTGAAAAATAATGCCTTTTTCTGTCTTTAACAATAACTCTTTTGGTACCTGTGATTGGTAATTTAAAATTATTCTCAGGGGTAGAAAGCAGTTCCTTATCATCTTATTTGAAAGTGATTTAAAAGAAGTAATTTTCATGGATATTAAGGTGCCAAGCCTTCAGAAATAAGTGCTTCAGCATATAGATAACCTTTTTCAGAATAATGTTATAAGAATGACATATTTAAAGATATATCTGAAATGAAGCCTAATTTGCATCCAATGGGTGACATAATTGCAGAGAGAACAATTCCGGGTGACTTGCAAGTGCAGTGATGTGCACATCTGTGGTGGGATATTTCCTAAAGGACACGCATACCCCATATGCTTACAGGGCTCGTATTATATGGTGCGACAGACAAATGAGTAATTCTGTGACCTGGCTCCTTCAGTTTCTAAATCTGAAGTGCCACTGCCCACTAAAAGAAACCACAGATCCTGAGGGAAAGTGTTTGAATCCAGACAGATGTGGGGCACAAAATGAGCAGGATGCCCCTGAAATACCCTCTCCTCGCAGGTGGGAAGGAGGCTTTAAGGGAGTACTAGGTTCTTGTCAGAATATCCTAGACCCAGCTTAAAGAGGTTCTCCCCACTGGTTGGAAGATGGGGCAGTTTGAGCACCAGTGAGGATGATAGTTACAGTGGAGGAAACAGATCAACGCGTGCCAGTCTAAAATTTCAACAGAATGCTAGTGTTTTAGTTGCTTCTGCCGGGGAGAATGTTATCATAATCATGCATTAATTTGAAAACTGGTGAGGGGCAGGTATTGGACCCAGTGGTTAGGACACTGGATACCCACATTTCATATCTGAGTAACTGGGTTCAAGTCCTTCCTGCTAATGCAGACACTGGCAAACAGTAGGTGTTGGTTCAGATAGTTCAATTGTGCCATTCATTTGGAAATGTAGATTTAAGTTCCTGGCCCAATCTTGACTGTTCCAGACATCTGGGGGAGTAAACAAGGGAATAAGAGCTCTCTCTCTCTGTCTTTCAAATTCAAAAACAAAATGATAACTTATACAAAAGAAGAACAAATTATGAATTTGTCCTGTATTATCTGAATTGACCCACTGAGTAATCAAACAGTAGATGAGGTAAAGTTTCTATTTAAATTATTCCAGTAAATAAATGAATACAGTGTAATAGACTGAGGGAATCACCATTGTCAAGCCCTGAAGAATTAGTTGAGTCACTGGGGCAGCTAACATCACAAAAAGAGAGACAGCCAGATGGCTTGAACTGTGACAGAAGAATGCATAGCTATTACAGGATCACTCAGCTAGAAGACTGAACCCCCATCTCTCCAGGCTGGGGATGCAGGGGATGGAGGAACATGCAAAATAATACCCCGGGAATAAAGTAAGAAAAATCCAGACTGAAAAAAACCATGGGGAATAAAGACGTATTTTCTTTAAGAAAAAAATCAAGCAAACACAAGTGAAGGGGGAGCATACAGATAAAAGGAATTAAATATAACAGACAATAACTCAAATAACCCAGCTGAGGTGAGTGTTGCGCCACTGCCTGCAGTATCAGCACTGGTTCAATGCTTGGCTGCTCCACTTCCAATCCAGCACCCTCCTAGTGCACCTGAGAAAGCAATAGAGGATGGCCCCAGTACCTGTAACATTCGGCAATAATTTCTCTTCCACCCACGCAAGAGACCCAGATGGAGTTTCAGGCTCTTGGTTTTGGCTTGGCCCTGTGCTGGTTATTTTGACCATTTGGAGAGTGAACCCATGGATAGAAGTTTTCTCTTTATCTATCTCTGACTTTCAATAAAGAAATATTTAAAAATAACCCAGCTACTTTTAACAGGTAGGTCTTTCTTGATCCTGATTCAGAAAAACAGCCTGTAAAAATATTGGTAAAAGGAGGATCCAAGATGGCTGCATAGTGAGGAGGCACATTGATCTTAGCTGCAGAAAGAGGCCAGAAGATCAGAGGAAGGACCACGCTCCCAGGGAACTGCCTGAGAGAAATTGCCAGTGGAGAGGAGGCAGACAGAGAGACTCCACAGGGCAGTGAGGAAGGAGGGTGGGCATGCTCCCACAGCTGGCAGCGTCCCAGCTGGGGAACACATCTTTCCCAATAAGGTAGAAGAAGTTGCTGCGGTGCCCAAGCTGTAGTGCCTACCGCCTGCAGCCTTAACTGCAGAATTCCACAGTCACTCACACACTTCCAATCCAGCCTGTGGAGCTGACTGTGGTCTGATCAACTACTCTACTCCAAAAAGGGAGGCTGTGTTGTCATCCTTCCCGACCCCTAGAAGTGCCAGACTCAACTGGCTGTGGTAGAGTCGTGGGTGGAATGTGTTCCAATTCAGTAGACAGTCAGCAGTCATGCTGTTGCCACAGGCGAGCAGAGCCACAGTCAGGGCAACTGAGAGGGTGGAGAACAGACACCATGCATCCTGTGACTGGGAATTCTGGATGTCAGCCCTGCAGCTGCACTCAGTCGCACTGCGTGATCTGGAAGGCTTTCCTCAGCTTTGTGGTGACAGAACCAGCAGTATCCCCTAACAAAGTGGAGCTGAACTAACCAAGTTCCCTCTGCACTTCCTGGCTCGAGGTGCAGGGATCCCTCAGCAAGAGCTCCAGCGGCATCTTTGCACACCATGTGAGGACTGAGGGCAGTTCCAGCTGTACCACGCAGAGTGGGACTGTTGTTTGGGATCACACCATGTGAGGACTGAGGGCAGTTCCAGCTGTACCACGCAGAGTGGGACTGTTGTTTGGGATCACACCATGTGAGGACTGAGGGCAGTTCCAGCTGTACCACGCAGAGTGGGACTGTTGTTTGGGATCACACCATGTGAGGACTGAGGGCAGTTCCATCTGTACCACGCAGAGTGGGGACTGTTGTTTGGGATCACACCATGTGAGGACTGAGGGCAGTTCCAGCTGTACCACGCAGAGTGGGACTGCTGTTTGGGATCACAGTCTGGAGCAATTACTCGTGGTATCTGAAGTGCTCTGTCTGCATTGCGCTGTTTTAATCAGGTGGCTACCAACATCCCCATCATGTGGTCCCACCTGGGAGACATGAGTAATGACTACTGTACCCTGCAACACCAGGGCTGTAACATTCAGCACTAATTTTCTCAAACTTCTGGAACCTACCCAGGGGGACTTAGGGAAGGAAGTGCTGGCATTCCACCTCTCCAGACCCATTGTGGCTCCCCTACAGGACTCTTCAAGGTTCAATTCATATCCCCCATTACTGGGTCTAGGGCCTTTGGATCCATAAAATCTAATACCAGTTGGACTATTCCAACAGGACCTGTTGAAGATCCTATCCACATCACAAAGTCCTTGAGCCATAGCTATTGGTGCATCGTGCAGGCTTGGCAGTGGGATCTTTGTATCCATCAGTACTGAGAACAAAGACTGGGCTTTTACAAGTGTAACTGACAACCAACTCTCTGGGGACTGAAAATACATACCGTATGAAGCGCATATTCACCTCAGAGTCACACTTCTACCCCATGAGCTGCTGAAGACTACAATCAATACAGATCACTCAGAAGTTATACTTTGCAGCTCACGTTGAACCAAAGCCAAAGCAAGAAGCCAAGTGATGTCTTGCATTCAATATAAACACTAAACTCTTTTCCAATAAGATGTTCTCCATGAAGAAGGTGTGATTATTACATTTGCAAGGTGTCAAGATAGGGACATAGGAAACATAAAGAAGCAAGGTAACATGACACCTCCAAAGAAACACAGTAGTTTCCCAGAAAGAGATCTTGATCTGAAGGAAATCTATGAAATGTCATAATAGAATTCAAAGTAATGATTGCAGAGAAACTTACTGTGATGTCAGAGAATACAGATGGATAGCTTAAGGAAACGAGTAAAACAATGGGTGACTTGAATGTGAAATTCACTGAAGACGTAGAAATCAAGAAGAACCAAATAGCAGTTTTGAAAGTGAAAACTTCCCAAGTCTTAAAAGAAACATGGGCATCCTAATACAGGACGCTTAAAGAATCCAAACCAAATACAACCACAAACGATTTTTTCTAAGACATATTGCAGTAAAATTGTCAAAATTTAAGGAAAAAGAGAGAATCCTAAAAACAGTGTGAGCGAAGTGTCAAATTACATAAAAAGGAAAACAAGTTAGGCTAACATCAGACTTATCAGAAATTTACAGGGTAGAAGAGAGTGGGATGATGTGTTCAAGGTACGAGAGAGAGAGAGAGAGAGAGAAGAAAGAGAGAGAGAGAGAATGTTCCAGACAAGAATATTGTATCCAGTGAAGCTATCTTTTAGAAGTGAAGAAGTAAGGTATTTCTATGATAAGCAAAAACTGTCAGACTGGTCATCATCAAGCCAATATTGTAAGAAGTTTGGAAGGGAGTCTTATGTAAAAAGTAAATGTATGAAAACATGACATTTCCAGGTCCACTAACAAAGCAAGTAAAATCGGTAAGTAGTCTGCACAATGACAGGTGCTAGTTGTTTGTTTTTTTTTTTTTTTTTTTTTTTTTTACAGGCAGAGTGGACAGTGAGAGAGAGAGACAGAGAGAAAGGTCTTCCTTTTGCCGTTGGTTCACCCTCCAATGGCCGCCGCGGCCGGCGCGCTGCGGCCGGCGCACCGCGCTCGTCCGATGGCAGGAGCCAGGAGCCAGGAGCCAGGTGCTTTTCCTGGTCTCCCCATGGGGTGCAGGGCCCAAGCACCTGGGCCATCCTCCACTGCACTCCTGGGCCACAGCAGAGGGCTGGCCTGGAAGAGGGGCAACCGGGACAGAATCGGTGCCCCGACCGGGACTAGAACCCGGTGTGCCAGCGCCGCAAGGCGGAGGATTAGCCTGTTGAGCCATGGCGCCGGCCAACAGGTGCTAGTTTTTATCTGTCAGTGCTAACCTTGAATGTAAATGGCTTATGGATTAAAAAATACCCAAGACCCAACTGTCTGCTACTTAGAAATAACTAACATCACAAAGATACACATAGGCTGAATGTGAAGGGCTGGGAAAAGATATAGCAGGCAAACAGAACTCTAAATCAAACAGGAATCACTGTACTCATGTCAGGTAAAACAGACTTTAAATCAAAAATGGTAAAAATAGACAAAGTATGACATTGTATGTTGATAAAAGAATCAATTCAGCAATAAGATTTAACAACCATAAATAAATATGCACCCAAGACCACCTAGATATATACAGTAAATACTATTAGACCTAAAGGGAGAGATAGATTCTTAAACAGTGATAGTGGGGGATATTAACACTCCATTGTACCCAATGGACCCATCATCCAGGCAGAAAATCAATGGAGATAACATTAGGGTTGAACCATACTATCGATCCCATGCACCTAACAGACATTTTATGGGACTATAGAATACACATTCTGCTCATCAGCACATGGAACATTTTCTAGGTTAGGCCATATGTTAGGCCACAAAATAAGTCTTAACTAAATTTAGAAACATTGATAGGATAACTAAATTAAAAACATTGATAGTATACCAGGTATCTTCTGAGATCACAAAGGAATAAAACTAGAATGTAACAATAAGAACAATAGAACATTTACAGATACATGGAAATTAACATGCTACTGAATGACTGAAGGATCATTAAAGAAATTAAAAAGGAAATAAAAAAAAAATTCTTGAAGTAGAGGTGAAAACCTGTTCAATACAGCAAAAGCAATATTTAGAGGAATGTTTGTAGCATTAAGTGTTTACAACAAATAAAAGGGAAGGATCTCAAATGATTTAATGATGTTCCTCAAGGACTTAGAAAATGAAGAACAAACCAAACATAAAATTATCAGGAATCAAGAACTAGTAAGGACCAGCACAGAAATTATTGAAATTGAAACTAAAAAAATAAAAGTGAAAAAACCCAAAATTAAAAAAAGAAGCTTGTTTTTTTTTGAGAAGATAAGCAAAATAGAGCTTTAGCAAGATTTAGAAAAAAAACCCAAAACATTTCAAATAATATTAGAGTTGAAAAAGGATAAAACTAACACAACTGAGATACATGTAATCATAATAAACTACTATGTATAAGTGCACACTAAAAATTTGGAAAAGAAATGGATAAATTCTTGGACACATATGACCAGCCTAGATTGAATAAATATGGTATAGAAAATAGAAACAGACCCATAAAGAAGCAATGAGGTTGAAGCAGTAACTAAAGTCTCCTATCAAGTAAAAGGTCAAGACCTGATGGTTTTACTACTGAGTTCTGCAAAACATTTAAAGATGAATTAGCTACAATGCTTTTCAAACTATTCCAAAATATTAAACAGATGGAACTTTCTAAACTCTTTATAAGAGACCAGTATACTATGATACCAAAATTGAACAAAGGCACAACATGAAAAGTACAGATCTATATACTTGATGAACATAGTTGGAGAAATTCTCAGCAAAATACTAGCAAACTAAATCCAAAACCACATCAAAAAGATCATGTGTCATGATAAATTGGGGTTTATTCCAGAGATGCAAGGATTGTTCAACATTCAAAAATCAATAACTGTCATAAATCCAATCAACGAAATGATGAATAAAACCCATATAGTTGTCTTAGTAGTTGCAGAGAAAGCATTTGGTAAGAGTCATCATCCTTCCAGAATAAAGAGCTTCCAAAAATTATAGAAAGATGTAAATATGTAGAAGAATGAAATTTGACCCCTACCCCTCACCATACAGCATTGTTAACTCAAAATGGATCAAAGACCTAAATTTAAGACTTGAGACTGTGACGTTGCTGGAAATGTAGGGGGAGCACCTCAGGACATTGTTGTAGGTGATGACGTTTTGGATATGATAACCTCCACCATCTCCCCACCCCACACCGACAGGCAACAAAAGCAAAACTAGTCAAATGGGATTAGATCAATCTCAGGAGCTTCTGTACATCAAAGGAAATGATCATTAAGGTGAAAAGACAGCCAACAGAAAGCAAAAAATATTTACAAGCTATCTGTCTGACAAAGGATTAATATTCAGAATATATCAGCAACTCAGAAATCCTCAACAACACCAAAATCAACACACCAGTTAAGAAATGGGCAATGGACCTCAATGGACAGTTCTTAAAAGAAGGAATTCAGATGACCAACAAATATATGAAAAAATGCTCAACATCACTAGCCATCAGGGAAATGCAAATCAAAACCATAAAGAGACATTTTGTAAACCCCTGTCAGAATAGTTATTATCCAGAGACAAAGAGTAACAAATGCTTGTGAGGATGTTGAGAAAGGGGAACTCTGTGGGAATGCAAATGAATGCAGACACTGTGGAAACAGTGTGGTGATTTCCTAAAAATATAGACAGGCCTGCCATACGATCCATTAATCCCACTGCTGGGTATAAACCCCTAAAACATGACCACGTGGTACCAAAGAGATGCCTGCCCCACCATGTTTATAGCATCATTGTTCACAATAGCCAAAATAGGGAATCAGCCATGGTGTCGATCATCAGATGAATGGATAAAGAAAATGTATATTTACAATAGAATATTACTCAGCTGTAGAAAATGATGACCCTCGTTGTCATCTAGATGGTTTCAGTTGGAGGACATCGTGTTGAATAAAGTAAGCTGGGTGCAAAAAGACAAATAGTGCACGTTTTCCCTTATATACGGGAGTTAAAAAAATTTTTTAAAGAACAGAAGCAAAAAGAACTGTTTATGTATATATTTTGTTGCAGATATAGTGTTTTGTCAAACTTTGTTTTAGATCTTTGTTAAATTTTTAAGGATGATATTCTAGTAATGAACTGTACTTTTAAATTTATGTAAGTTAATTAAATATCTTTACAGTTTTTAAAATTTGTGTATTTATTTGAAATGTAGAGTCACAGAGAGAAGGGGGAGGGAAGAAAGAAAAAGAGAGAGAGAGAGAGAGTCTTCAATTTGCTGGTTCAGCCCTCAAATGCCCACAACAACCAGGGCTGGGCCAGGCTGATGCCAGGTACCAGTAATTTCATTTGGGTCTCCCATGTGGGTGCAGGAGCCCAGGCACTTGGGCCTTCATCTACTGCTTTCCCAGGCCATAATACAGAGCTGGATTGGAAGTGGAGCAGCTGGGTCTCAAACCAGTGCCCATAAGGGATGCTGGCACTGCAGGTGGTGGTTTTACCTGCTAGGCCACAGCACTGGCCCTGGCCATTGCTTTTATTCCTGCTGAACTGTGGTGTTTTAATCCTTGCTTGTTGAACTCTTAATTTACTGGAAAATTAAAGTTTTGGGTATAATGTAAATTAAATGTTAATAAAAAAATGAAAAAGAGAATTAACAATAAACTTGAATAATACCTAACTATTTGATGGCAATAAAAAGAATAATTTATCTGTAGATGTGATAATAGCACTTGTGGTTAAAATTGTTCTTCCTTTTAGAGATAGATATGGAAATATACAATATTATTGAAATGATGTCTAAGATTTCTTCAAAAATATATGAGGGGGAATAAATGGGAATAGGGATGGGAAAAATTGGATACAAGTTAGTAATTGTTGAATTTGCTGTTGAATACATTAGATCTATAATATTTTCTGTGTGACTTCATAAAAATTTAAATTTATATATGTGTATCTGTGTGAACACACAATATCTGTACAAAAAAGAAAGTTGAATTTTGTAGCTTGTTGCAGCAAATCTCAAGGGGTAGCATAACTAATGTGTTACATATTTAGAAGACTAGTATTTGAGGACACAAGAAAGTAGACTATAGTGTTACATTTTCGAGAAGATATAATAAAAATAGGTGGTCAGCGTTGCTAGTATTTTGTCATATTTTCTCTCATCATATGTGGAAACCTACTGGTGCTAATCTTTTCATCACCACCCTTTACTAAAAAATATTGAAGTGGGAGAAATCGATGTGGCTTTTATCTGTCTCTGTCAGTCGGATTCTTTGAAAGAATTACCAAGCATCAGCGAAAAGCTTTTCCTTCTCTGTCCCCAGGACTGCTTGCTGGATTGTTAGCAACAGAGGAGTTATCTTTCCTAAAACGTTTAACAGGCCTTACAGTGTTCAGTATTCTCTGTTGTTTATCCTCAGGTTAAATGGTAAGTCTACCCATGACATGTACCACTCTGCCTTTCAACTTTGTTTTTGTTGAGATTATAATCCTTCATGGCAGTTTCAGTGGACACTTAAATATTTCAATTAAAATTAATGAAATTAAAATTAAGGAAAAGAAAATTCATTATGGTTACTGAAACCCACTCAGCTTTCTCCAACTCATTCTGCTCACTCAGCTTACCAATACCTTTTTGCTTCTCTTTGACTCAGGACTTTAAACCAGCCCCTGTTCCTTAGCACCTCAGCCAGGTGTTAAAAAAATGGAAGATGAGAGTCAGTTTAATCAGTTAAACTCATGCAAAATATTGTATGTAGTTTGTTAGCAGAAATGTAATATCTTACATTGCATTGGTTCAAACATACATATTACCTTGGAATAGTTACCTACACTATTACATTAGTTTATATGATTCATTGTGTGGGTTTGGTGATCAATTTTCATCATTGGGCTGCTCCAACCTTATCTTATGCATTTTCTGTTCCTGTCCTAAACTCAACCTTCTCTCCAAGCATTCTTAGTTCCTTTTATTGGAGAGCAGCATTAGAAACAAGATTTGGGTACTACAAGTGCCCTGTGGTTTGAATGTTGTTTCTAGGGCCTCTCAGCTAACAAAGCAAGCCAAAATATGTGTGTGTGCTAACTTGAGTCTATATGCGTATTCTGATCTATAACATCTGCATCTATATTGAGTCATTCATGAATGCATAGTGACATCGCCAACTCTAATCCATTACCTCACAGATCACGCTGAGCTCCTATCATTCTGAGTTCTTACTTTCTGTACATCACACTCTGCAGTTGAGAGATCTTGTTCCCTTTATTTAGTTTTCCAATTACAGTGTACCTTCATGGCGGTGTCAGAAGTGCTGAACTCTACTCCCATGGGATGACAACTCTGTCAGCTAGAGTTCAGTGCTCATGCACAGGTTCTTTTGCATTTAATCTTTCATTCTGCACTTATTTACAGGTATACAGTCAGTGCATTATGCCTCTGCCCCTTTCAGTAGTTTATTCCCCCAAACATTTGAGTAGATTTAGATCCTTTTATTACATTCTACCTTCCATCCTAGGATTCCCCTAATATTCTAAGTGATTTTTTTTCAAAATTTGCTTATACCATGATCTGTTCATTGTGCAGTCAAGTTTTCTGAGTTTGGACAAATGCATAGTACCATGTATTCATCATTATAGTATCATACAGATTAGTTTTATTACACTAAATATCTCTTGTCCCTCACCTGCTTAGCCTTTCTTTTATTAGAGTCCTTGGCAATTTTGCTTTCCTAAAATATTTGGTAGATATATCTAGATAATATATAACCTTTATGGGCTGTCATTTTTATCTCAGAAAAGAGTCATGTCTTTTCATTGCTTGTTAGCTAAATAATATTTAGCTGTGTGGACATATTACAGTTTGTATTTGTTTGCTTATTGAAGGATAGCTTTGGATTTTGCAGATTTGAGATATTATGAATAATGCTGCCATAAACATTCATTGAGTGTAAGTCTTCATATCAGTTGGGTAAATATGTAGCATGATTAGATGGTGTGTAATTATTAGTCCTACAGAAACACTATACTTGTTTTTGTCAGCAACTTCCAGTCTTCCAAAAAAACTAGAATTTTACTTTACTATTAGAAATGAATGAGAAGTTTTATTGTTCTTCTTATATGCCAACAATTGGTATTGTAGTTTCTCTTTCTCTCTCTCTCTCTCTCTCTCTCGCTCGCTCTCTTTCTCGCTCTCTTTCTCTCTCTCTTTTTGGATTTTAGCCATTCTAACTGGTGTGTAGTAGAATGGCATTTGAATTTGAACTCAATAATAGTGAATGAGTATCTTTATAATGGTACTTTAAAAAGTTTGTGGAAAAATGGAATTGAAAGATAAATTCATTGTATTTTATTTTTTGCTTATTTTATTTATTTTTAAGAAAGCTTTTATTTAATGAATACAAATGTCATAGATAGGTGGTGGTTCTTCCCCCCCATACCTACCCTTCTACCCCCACTCCCCTCCCACCCCTACTCCCTTTCCACCCCCCCACTCATTCTCCCATCCCATTCTTCATTAAGATTCATTTTTAATTATATTTATATACAGAAGACCAACTCTATACTAAGTAAAGATTTCAGCAATTTGTACCCACACAGTCAAAATATAAAGTATTGTTTGAGAACAAGTTTTACAGTTAATTCTCATAATACAACTCATTAAGAACGGAGGTCCTACATGGGAAGGAAGTGCAGAGTGACTCCTATTGTTGATTTAACAATTAACACCTTTATTTTTCATGTCAGTGATCACCCGAGGCTCTTGATATGAGCTGCCAAGGCTATGGAAGGCTTTTGAGACCACAAACTCTGTCAATATTTAGACAAGGCCATAAACAAAGTGGAAGTTATCTCTTCCCTTCAAAGAAAACTACATCTTTCTTTGGTGGCCCCTTTCCACTATAGTCTCATCCATAGAAATCCTTCATGTAGAACATTCTTTGCCACTGTCTTGGCTTTCCATGCCTGAAATGTTCTCATGGGCTTTTCAGCCAGATCTGAATTGCCTTAAGGGCTGATTCAGAGGTCAGAATGCTGTTTAGGGCGTTTGTCATTCTATGAGTCTGTTATGTGGGCTGCTTCCCATGTTGGAACTTACTTTCTTTCTTTTTTTTTTAATTCTATCTATTGTTATTAGCAGACACTTGGTCTTATTTATGTGATACCTTTGACACTTAATCCTATCTATATGATCAATTACACACTTAGTATGATTACTTGAACTTGTATGATGGCATTAGTACCATCCAGCTTAATGGGATTTGGAGTCCCATGGCAAGTTTGTAGCTTTACCCTTAGGGGTAATTCTGTGGGAATGTGTACTCTACAGCTCCTCCCTCTGTTAGTCCCACTCTTATTTTTTGCTGGAATCCATTTTCAGCTGACTTAATACACCTATGTTTAATTCTATGTTAAGTAAGGAGTTCAACCAATGGTATTAAGTAGAGAAAAGTAATACAAGTAAAATAAAATAAGAATTTGTTCCTCAATAGTCAAGACAAGGGCTGTTCAAGTCATTGTTCCTCATAGTGTCAATATGAGTTCTACAGGTTTCTTTTTAGGTGCTGTTAGTTATCACAGATCAGGGAGAACATATGGAATTTGCCCCTTTGGGACTGGTGTATTTCACTAAGTATGATATTTTTAAGATTCCTCTATTTTGTTGCAAATGCCTGGATTTTTTTTGTGTAGTATTCCATAGAGTACATACCCCATAATTTCTTTATCAAATCTTCCATTGATGGGCATTTAGGTTGATTCCATGTCTTAGCTATTGTGAATTGAGCTGCAGTAAACATGAGTGCAGATAACTCTTTTATTTACTGATTTCATTTCCCTTGGATAAAATCCAAGGAATGGGATGGCTGGGTCGTGTGGTAGAGCTATATTCAGATTTCTGAGCTATCTCCAACTTTCTTTCATAGTGGTTTTACCAGTTTGCATTCCCACCAACAGTGGGTTAGTGTCCCTTTTCCCCCACATCCTCACCAGCATTTGTTGTTTGTTGATTTCTGTATGTGAGCCACTCTAACCAGGGTGAGGTGAAACCTCATTGTGGTTTTGATTTGCATTTCCCTGATGACTAGTGATTCTGAGCATTTTTTCATGTGTCTGTTGGCCATTTGGATTTCCTCTTTTGAGAAATGTCTAAGTCCTTTGCCCATTTCTTGACTGGGTTGTTTGTTGTTTTTGAGCTTTTTGATCACTTTATATATTCTTGTTATTAATTCTTTTTCTGTTGCATGGTTTGCAGATAATTTCTGCCATTCTGTCAGTTTCCTCTTTCGTGTTTCTTTTGCTGTACAGAAGCTTCTCAATTTGATATAATTACACTTGTTAATTTTGGCTTTTGTGGCCTGTGCCTCTGGGGTCTTTTCCAGGAATTCTTTGCCTGTCTTTGCCTGTGCCAGTGTCTTGCAGGGTTTCCCCAATTCTCTCTAATAACTTGATGATATCAGGTCATGAATTTAGGTCTTTAATCCATTTTGAATAGATTTTTGTGTAAGGTGTAAGGTAGTGGTCCTGCTTCATACTTTTGCATATGGAAATCCAGTTTTCCCAGCACAATTTGTTGAAGAGACTGTCCTTGCTCTAGGGAATGGTTTCAGCTCCTTGATTGAATATAAGTTGGTTGTTAATGACGTTTCTGTTCTGTTCCATTGGTCTGCATCTGTACTTGTAGCAGTACTAAGCTGTTTTGATTTTAACTGTTTTGTAGTATGTCTAGTATTGTGATGCCTCCAGCTTAGTTTTAGTTGTATAAGATTGCTTTAGCTATTCGAGGGCTCCTGTGTTTCCAATTGAATTTCAGCATCAATTCTTCTATGTCTGAGAGGAGTGTCTTTGGTATTTTGATTTGTATCGCATTGAATCTGTAAATTATTTTTTGGAAGGATATTTTTATGATACTGATTCTTCCTATTCATGAACATGAAAATTTTTTCTATTTCTTTGTGTCTTCTTATATTTCTTTCTTTAAAGTTTTGTAATTCTCATTGTAGAGATCTTAGATGTGCTTAGTTAAATTAATTCCAAGGTACTTGTTTTTTTTTTTTTTTTGTAGCTATTGTGCATGGGATTGATCTTAGAAGTTCTTTCTGTACTGTGGCATTGTCTGTGTATAAAAAGGTGGTGTGTGTGTGTGTGTGTGTGTGTGTGTGTGTGTTGATTTTATATCCTCCTGTTTCACCAAACTCTTCTATGAGTTCCAGTAGTCTCTTAGTAGAGTCTTTTTGGTCCCCTATATATAGAATCATATCATCTGCAAATAGGGCTAGTTTGACTTCATCTTTACTAATTTGAATCCCTTTGATTTCTTTTTCTTGCCTGGTGGCTTTGGATAAATCTTCCAGGACTATATTAAATAGTGGACATCTCTGTCTGGTACAAGATCTCAGTGGGAATGCTTCCAAATTTTCCTCATTCAGTATGGCGCTGGCTGTGGATCTGCATTAATTGCCCTGAATGTGTTGAGTATTGTTTCTTCTAACCCCAATTCACTTAGAGTTTTCATCATCAAAGGGCGCTGTATGTTGGCAAATACTTCTCTGCGTTTTTTGAGATGATCATCTGTTTTTTCCTTCAGTTTGTTGATGTGATGGATCACACTGACTGATTTCCAAAATGTGGAAATATTCCTGCATACCAAGGATAAATCTCACTTGGTTGGGTGAATGGTCTTCCTGATGTGTTGTTGATTCAATTGCACAGAATTTTGTGGAGGATTTTTGCATCTATGTTCATCAGAGAAATTGGTCTGTAGTTTTCTTTGTTGCATATTTTCTGGATTTAGGAATTAAGTTGATGCGGGATTCATAGAAAAAATTGGGAGGATTACCTCCTTTTCAATTATTTTGAATAGCTTGAGAAGAATTAGAGTTAGTTCTTCTTTAAATGTCTGGTAGAATTCAGCAGTGATGCCATCCAGTCCAGGGCTTTTCTTTGTTGGGAGAGTCTTTATTACTGATTGAATTTCTGTCTTGGTTAGTGGTCTGTTTAGGTTTTCTATGTCTTCCTGACTCAGTTTAGGTAGGTTATATGTATCTAGGAATCTATCCATTTCTTCTAAGTTTCCCAGTTTGTTGGCATATAGCTCTTTGTAGTAATTTCTGATGGTTCTTTTTATTTCTGTGGTGTCTGTTGTTACATTTCCTTTTTTTATTTTTTATTTTTTCCCTCCCCCCCTTTCATTTTGACTGCTTTACAAAGTCCAAACAAATTAGATTGCCACCAAAAGATTAATACAGAAAAGATCTTCAGAATCAGACAAGTAATGTAGGTGACTACTATGAAGAGCACTGTATCCTAGATTTAATGTAGGCAAGGCCTTTGTGTCATCTCATTTGGTATTTCCCAAAGGTGGTTACACATTGAGTATTCTAAGGAATGAGAGAGAGAGGGAGAGAGAGAGAGAGAGAGATTTTCTAACTCCTTTCTTAAACAACTGAATCTATAGTGGAATATAGTGGAAGAAGACTACATTTCCTTTTGTAATCTCTTAGTTTTATTGATTTGGGTCTTCTTTCTCCATTTTTTGGTTAGTTGGGCCAATGGTATGTTAGTTTTGTTTGTTTTTTCAAAAAACAAGGGAAGTTCTCTGTTATTATTTCATTGAGAAGGCCTTCTAATCCTTTCTCTGTACACCACCTGGAATTCTTAGAATCCATATGTTGGATTGTTTGATAGAATCTTGTAGATCTTGGCCGGCGCCATGGCTCAACAGGCTAATCCTCCGCCTTGCGGCGCCGGCACACCGGGTTCTAGTCCCGGTCGGGGTGCCGGATTCTGTCCCGGTTGCCCCTCTTCCAGGCCAGCCCTCTGCTGTGGCCCAGGAGTGCAGTGGAGGATGGCCCAAGTGCTTGGGCCCTGCACCCCATGGGAGACCAGGAAAAGCACCTAGCACCTGGCTCCTGCCATCGGACGAGCGCGGTGCGCCGGCCGCAGCGCGCCGACGGCGGCAGCCATTGGAGGGTGAACCAACGGCAAAAGGAAGACCTTTCTCTCTGTCTCTCTCTCTCACTGTCCACTCTGCCTGTCCAATTAAAAAAAAAAAAATCTTGTAGATCTCCAACTGTGTTTTTCAATTTCCTAATTTCTTCTTGTGTTTGGTCTGACTGTATTATTTCCAGAAATTTATCCTCTAGTTCTGATATTCTTTCTTCTGTCTCACTTATTCTATTGTTAAGGCTTTTCACTGCATTTTTATTTGGTTTATTGAATTCTTCATTTCTAGTATTTCATTCTGACTTCTCTTTAATATCTCAATTTCTTAGGAACAATTTTCATTTAGATTATAAATTTGTTTCTGATTGCTTCTAAGTAATCTGACAATTAATTATCTGAATTCCATTTCTGGCATATCCTCAATCTTTTCTTCCCTTTCTATTATTGAAGAAGAGTTGTAGTGTTCCTTTGGGGGGCTCATACTGTCTTCCTTATTCTTATTAAGGTTTTTTCCTTTTTTTTTTACATTTCCTCTTGCTTTTCTCTTTATTATATCTTGGTGCTTTTGGTGAGATTTTCCTCTGCTATGAGCTACTATGTGTATGTGTTGCAAGTGGTAGCATGTTGCTCTGCCTCTGGGAGTCCTGCTCACTTCTCTTGATCATGATGGGGACAGTACAAGAGCTCTGGTGCACTAAGCCATGCCCACGGCGGTGGGGGGGCAAGCTTCACTTCTCAATCATGCGTGAGATGAGCTCTAGATTTCAATATTTAGGACTACTTCTCGTTGTACAGCTTGCATGGTGGTGTGGGGGGGGGCAATTTCTCTGAATGTAAATCCTTGTTCCAGGGTGGGAGTGTTGTGAAGTGGCTCCCACAATTGATGGCGTGTGCATGGGAGGCAAATGTGATAGCCCCTTGCTTACATCTGAATATGTAAACCCAGAATATGGCTTTTCCCATCTAGCTGCAGGTCTGATGGTGGAGTGGGAGGGAGATGGACAGGGATGGACCAGACCCCTCCGTTTTTTCTCCTGTTCTTCCCATTTGGAACTTCAAACGGTTTGCCAGCCTCCCCTGCCTGCTGCTGTCCACAGCTCCGTGGACTCTTGACCTCATGTCTCACTGGTCCTATGTGAGGTGGGGAGTGGTGTTAGTCTCCCCATCCGGCTTCGCCACCATGCCTGCGCCTTGCTCTTCCGCTTTTTGCTACCTCAGCATGGACCTGCTCAGTCTCTGCTGGACTCCTGGGCTTCTCTGTGCTGAGTTCTCGCGGGTCTGTCCCGGCTTGTATTCCCTTTCCTTATTAACCCTCTATTTTGTCCCCCATGACTCAGAACGTCCTGTTGTTATACTGCCATCTTGGCCTCAAGTCCCAAAAGATAAATGTATTTTGATGGAAAATAATTTTGAAATCCATGGATAATTTTTTCATGAGTTTTCCATGAATTTTTAGGAGACACCTTGTATATGTTTATTTGCTGTATCTGCATATCCACAACTTTTGTGACATGTCTGTACAAATATTTGGCTCATTTTAAACTGGGTTGTTTGTCTTATTATTGATGAATTGCAGGAGTTCTTAGCACATTTTGAATGCAGGTCTTTCATTTGGTACATAATTTGGTAAGTAAGTTATGTATGATAATACACTGAGATGAAATGAGATGAAAGAGAGGAGTGAGTCAGTTTCGACCTTATATTTTCAGGCTAGGTTTCTGGGAAGATAGAGAAGTGAATACAAAAAGAAAAACTGAGAGTGAGAATCTCTTGAAGAAGGAGTGGAAAGGAGGTGACTCATTCAGTTTTGACTTAAGCTTGAATATCCAGTAACTGGATATTAAAAATATAGTAAGATTTATGTTACCAGTTTTGGTATAATCATCATGGATTGTTGAAGTGTAAGCAGAAGTAAAGAGCAATTAGACAGTTTGGGTAAGGACCATTTAGAGTTATGTCATGGAAATGACAGAAGAAAGTTTTAAGAAGGAATAAAGAGTTGAATACATCCCACTGTGCAGGACCTAACTGAAGAGAGTGTGCAGTTTTCATTGAGTTCTTGAAGGTCAAGTATGCTACCAGGTTACTTCAACATCCTGTGCACTTTGTTCAAGGGACCGTAACGTGCTGGGTCAGGAGCATGTTCTTCTTCTTTAATGTCTCCTGCTTTTAGCACCGTGCAGAATATCTCAGTCTGAATTCTCTATCGCTGAGGCGCTTTTGCGGGGTGAATGAAGACAGAGGGTCTCATGTTTCTTCTTTTGAACACTATTATTTTATATGACTTGTGTGTGGGTTGTATCTATGATTATGTACCTGATTAGTCTGTTGTGTTTGGGGTTGTTTAATGAAATAGAATACCCAAAGCAAGGTAATTTTACATGTTCATCATGAAAGCAAAGAAAGTTCTTTGTCTGAATGTCCTATGTAGATTCTGTGGTTACTATTAGACTATGAAAATTATTTTAGTGAAACTGGCTACATACATAAAATATTAATGAATGAATGCCATGTTTATGCTGAATTGAATATTAATTATACCACTAAATTTGCTGGTCCTGAGAAAATTAAGAATTTGTTCCAGAAGACAATAAAATATAATAATTTAATCAATAACATTTTTCACACCTATAATGTTCTGGAGCTACATCCTTCTGTTTGTAATATTGCTAGAGTTTTATTTGCTTTGACTATGACAACTATTAAAACTTTATAGAAATAAACATTTTGTAAGGCTTAATATACTTCACAACAGGGCACAGCATGGATTCATATGTAACCCTGATATTTTGCTGCTGGAATACAGTTATGTAACATGATGTAATATCTATAATTTAATGCCACTGAAGTTCTAATTTTGCATTCACTTAAAGAAGGCTTTTATTGCAGTAAAATATGTATGACATGAAAACACTGTTCTAATTGACTCGAGTGCAGAGTTCAGTGGCATTAATTATACTTATGATGCTTTGCAGTTATCATACCTCGCTACTTGTAATACTTATCCTTCATCCCAAACAGGAACACGTTCCAAGAAACAATAATTCCTCGTTGTAATGCTCTCCAGCCCTCTTTAGCAGATTAGAGGTTATTGGGTCTTAGCATAATGTGTCATCATACTGCATCTTTCACATTCATGAAGGTATTGCTTAGGTGAATTTTATTGTCTTCAATTCTTTTCCAGGTTTGACAGATGAAAAAGTGAAGGCGTATCTTTCTCTTCACCCCCAGGTATTAGATGAATTTGTATCTGAAAGTGTTAGTGCAGAGACTGTAGAAAAATGGCTGAAGAGGAAGAACAACAAACCAGAAGGTAAGATCTCATGTAGATGGAGTGTGGAACAATTCTAAACTTTTTTCCTAGCTTATAATGATAAAAGAATGAACATTTAATCCACTGTAGAAAGCAAAAACATCAAATAGTATTAGCATTTTAATTCTAAGTTTTACTGTGTTTAAAAAGCTAAAGTAACTTACATAGAGGAAAAATCAAACATAAAGTAGGATTCTGGACCTACAAAAATCTTCAAACAATTCTTGAGAATTCAGCTGATTGAGAAATGACCACATTGAAAAGTGTAGAAGTCGGTGCTCTACAGGTTGAGTTTCCCTGACCTGAGGAGCTTGGGTTCAGAAGTGTCAGACTTTGCAAGCATTTGGTTTTTAAATATTTGCATAGAATTCAGGGTTGAGCGTCTCTAATCTTAAATCCAAAATCTGGATTTAAATCCAAATACTCTGGAATCTAAAGCTTTTAAGAGTCATTTCTGCACTCAAAATATTGTGGATTTTGAGTTTTCAGATTTAGGATGCTCATTTGTGCTTGATTTTATTGAAATGCTTATTGTTGATTGGAAGCTATTATTTGTATTTGTGTTATTGCCAGCAGAAGTCTTTTTTTTGACAGGCAGAGTGGACAGTGAGAGAGAGAGACAGAGAGAAAGGTCTTCCTTTGCCGTTGGTTCACCCTCCAATGGCCGCTGCGGTCGGTGTGCTGCTGCCGGCGCACCGTGCTCATCCAATGGCAGGAGCCAGGTGCTAGGTGCTTTTTCCTGGTCTCCCATGGGGTGCAGGGCCCACGGACTTGGGCCATCCTCCACTGCACTCCCGGGCCACAGCAGAGGGCTGGCCTGGAAGAGGGGCAACTGGGACAGAATCCAGCGCCCCAACCGGGACTAGAACCCGGTGTGCCGGTGCCGCAAGGTGGAGGATTAGCCTGTTGAGCCACGGCGCCGGCCGCCAGCAGAAGTCTTAAAATAACTTTTATGTATTCCCATGGAAAGAACTGCTGATTTGACATCTGACTTTTCATTCACTATCATAAAGCTTTAAGATGTAGAAGGAGGATGCCTCTTTTCTCTATAAACTATAGGGAAAGTAGATCATGTGTGCAGAGGCACAGCTTTAAGTTTTGAGTTTCTGGAATTTCGAGCATGTTGTACTTTTAATTTTCGGCCATGTAAATTTCTACAGGAGGTTCCTTTAGTATTTTTAATGCAGACACTGCTTCAAAATTAGTCATGTTCATAAAGAAAGGTAAGGTTAAAAGGAATGTGAAACAAAGTCAATTCTCCCTTAAACTGAATATTTATAAGTATATTTGATTTGAATATTATTCTATTATTTTTTCCTTCTAAATGATTTTTATTTGTTTGAACATGGTGTCTCATTTCTATGAATATTATTTTTACAGTGACAATTATTTTTTATATGATTTTGACTATATGAACAACTTCATTATTAAAATATGAAAATATTACTTTTGTGGAAATTGTATTAATGAAACAAAGATGCTTTATCTAAAGTACAAAAAATGGTGGTTGTTGAAATTTTCAATGCTAGAAGTGTTGGTAATTTTTTTCTGGCTTTTAGTTTCTGTAATTTTCTTATATAATTTTTGCAATAAGTATATAAGTAAATTTTTAAAAGAGGGCTTTCACATTGAAATTTGAAATACTTTATAAAGTGAGTGTTTATGAACATGTGTTTATATATGTAATGTGTGTATATATGTAATGTGTATGCAATGTATAATGCATATATAGACACATCTATAATGTGTATATATGTATATATTATATATATATACACATACACATATATACACACACACACACACACACACACAAGTATGTGCCGATTGAGAAGGCTGGAAGGGGAGACATAAAATTAGAGAGAGGCATTTCTTCTTATAACAGCCATAACATTTACTATCAAGAGAAAATCTTGGCATAGCAGTTTCACTTATTATAATCCTAAAACCTTCAAAAACAGCTCGAAATGCTTGACTTCTCTGTAGTGTGGCTGAGCTTTGCTTAATACCCGTCGTGAATGAAGGGGTAGACTTCAGCCTGCTGTGTAATGAGGAATAATGTAAGAATATGTGCTGCCTGTAGTGTATGAAATTCGGTGCAGGTCTTAGAAAATTAAGACTTTACCTCCTGTGTTAATAATACTGTGAAAGGTAACTCTTGGCATTTTATAAATATTTATGTGTGTCATCCCTATTACTTAAGTCCTTATTTTCTGTATTTGTTCATCAAATAGTACTTTAAGCTATTGAGTGCATATACAAATGACTTAAATGAGTACTTAGAATAGCAGTGTGTCACCAAAACCATTTTCAGTTAACACCGCTCCCCCTTTGCACCCCACATTGCCTTTATAAGGAGGTATTAGGCCCAAAGGCAGGGCTAATGCACCCTGCCTCCCCAGGTGAGGTTTCTGTCCTCACACTACAGAGGGTCCGCAGACAAAATGGACTGAGTGATCTGGGGCTTGCAGCTTGTCCTGCGGAGGGGGAGGCAGGCACATAGCAGAATGCATGGGAGTAAACAGTGCAGGTCCTTGGCAGGGTTGTGTATCTGAGGGAAGCTGCAGCTCAGCTGTGCATTCTGGGAGGAGCCGCTTGACTTGGTCTTTGCAGGGCATTCATCAGGGGAGACATCTGCCTGTAGCACCCCGTTCCCTGGGGCTGCAGCCCTTGAGGGCTAGGAGCAGGGCTACCTGCCTACGCTCACTCCATCCCTTCCTCCATTCTGCGCTCATTTCTTCCTGTTATTTCTAAAATTCCCTTATTCCCCTGCCAGCCTCTTCAATGGATACTTTTTGTGGAAAGGATCTGTAGGGGTGTTTCCCTGGCCCTGCTGGATCCAGGCAGCAGCTGTGGGTGGTAGAAGCCGTGTGACAGAGAGCAGTGTGCCAAGCAGGAGACCGGCTTATCCCGAGGATTTCCTTTTGGTCACTCAGAACACAGAAAACAAGTAAGGAAAACGGTGCTGCAACAAGTAAGTTGTGCAACACTGTCCAGTGCAGCCATCCAACATTTGTTTTTCTTTTGTAACAGCTGATTCACCAGCCTGATACAGAAGTGATGTATGCTATAGAAATGAATGTTGCGTAAAAGCAGATACTACCTGAGAAAATCATATCTGAAAGCTCACATTTGTCAGCAAAAGGAGTGATTTTTTAAAATCTAGAGCTGTCTCTCATTCTAGAATGGTCAGTGTTTCTGTTCTGGCGGCCGCGCTGCAGCGTGGTGGTTTTGTAGAGAAGGCTCATTTCCCTTCCGTGGTGTTTTATTGAACACCTACTGTTTGTTTGGTGTTCCTAAACAAAACGTTACTTTTACTTAAACCACACTCTGCTGTTTTAGTCCATCAGTAATGGGTTCAGAGGGCACTGACTTTCATCATCTGTCCACCTTTCCACGAGTCACTCCGTGAGCGTCAGGTGCAGCCGTGCTCATCGGGGAGCTGCTGAAGCTGCCTAGGAAGCCGAAGGGTTGCTGAAGATGAAGCATCTGGTTTGTGAAGGTGACAGCACAGTCAGGGCAGGGGTGTGCATCGTGGGTAATTGTCATCCCTCACCTAAGCACATGTCTGACAAAGGGGCCTGTGAGCCTCTTCAAGTGAATGAGTAAATGAGGTAGGGGGAGATGGGGGAGACTCTCACTGTCCAGAGGAACTCTTAGGACATCGTGAGTGGACGGCAAGCTTACTGTGCTGGCACAAGAGTTGCTTCCTTTTTTCTTGATTTTTTTTGAAAACCATTTATTTATTTTATTTGAAAGAGTTACAAAGCAGGAGAGGTAGACACACCACACACACACACACACACACACACACACGCAGAGAGAGAGAAATAGAGAGAGAGACAGAGAGAGAGAGAGGGATTTTCCATCCACTGGTTCACTCCCCAAATGGCTCCACGGCCAGGGCTGAGCCAGGCCAGGCCAAAGCCAGGAGCTTCATCCAGGTCTTCCATGTGGGTGCAGGGGACCAAGGACTTGGGACATCTGCTGCTGCTTTCCTAGACACATTAGCAGGGAGCTTGATTGCAACTGGAGCAGCTGGGACTCGAACTAGCGCCCATATGGGATGCCAGCACTGCAGTTGGTGGCTTTACCAGTTT
Source organism: Sylvilagus floridanus (assembly GCA_949820135.1). NCBI lineage: Eukaryota > Metazoa > Chordata > Mammalia > Lagomorpha > Leporidae > Sylvilagus > Sylvilagus floridanus. The sequence goes on from OX463227.1 coordinate 3,187,467, forward strand.
CTTCACAGTGCTGGCCCCAAGACCTACATTGATACCAATCTGATCTCCCCCATAGTCATTTAAAAGCTCTGTTTTAAGAAAAAATTTAGTAATTCTTGATTCAAGATGACTGTATAGAGAAACCCAGCATTTGCCCCCATCCTCCAATGCGAGGAAGCATACACACAGCTGGCTCATATGGTAGATTCATTTTAGTTTTCTGAGGATTCTTTACTGTTTTCCGTAATGGTTGTACCAGTTGATGTCACCACCAGCAGTGTATAAGGACACCTTTTTTTCCACATCCTCAACAGCATTTGTTATTTGGGTGACTGTTGCCCTAACTGGGGTGAGGTGATTCCTCATTGTGGTTTTTATTCTCATTTTCCTTTATGTCTAGTGATCCTGAGCAATATTTCGTGTGTCTGTTGGCCATTTTATTTTACCCTTTAAAAAATGCATGTTCATATCCTTCGTCCATTTCTTTTTTATTTATTTTATTTTATTTTTTTAAATTTTTTTGACAGGCAGAGTGGACAGTGAGAGAGAGAGACAGAGAGAAAGGTCTTCCTTTGCCGTTGGTTCACCCTCCAATGGCTGCCGCGGACGGTGCGCTGCAGCCGGCGCACTGCGCTCATCCAATGGCAGGAGCCAGGTGCCAGGTGCTTTTTCCTGGTCTCCCATGGGGTGCAGGGCCCACGGACTTGGGCCATCCTCCACTGCACTCCCGGGCCACAGCAGAGGGCTGGCCTGGAAGAGGGGCAACCGGGACAGAATCCAGCGCCCCAACCCGGACTAAAACCCGGTGTGCCGGCGCCGCAAGGCGGAGGATTAGCCTGTTGAGCCACGGCGCTGGCCTCCTTCGTCCATTTCTTATCTGGATTGTATTATTGTTGCTAAGTTTTGTGAGTTCTTTATATCTTCTGGATATTAATCATTAATCTTTTGTTGGATACATATTCTTCAATTATTTTCTCCCATTCTGTTGGCTGCCTCTTCACATTGTTTCTTTTACTCTACAGAAGCCTCTTAGCTTGACATAATCCCATGTGTCTGTCTTTGCTTTTATTGTGTATGCTTTTGAGGTCTTATGAATGATTAGAAATAGGTATATGCTAACAAATTGGAAGATCTATAGGCAATGGATAGACTTCTGGATACATATAATTTACCACAACTGAGGTGCAAAGACACAGAAAACATGAGTAGACAAGTGACAAGTAACCAAGGCTGCGATTGAATCTGTAACAAAGAACCCCTCAACAAGAAAAGCCTTGGGCTGATGGCGTCACTGATGAATTCTGCCGAAGTTTTCAGGAAGTACTAATTTCAGGGAATCATTCCAAGCTCATCAAATGAGGCCAACATTATCTTAATCTCAAACCTACAAAAAGATCTGAGAATAAAAAGGGAACTATAGATCAATACCCCTGATGAACATAGAGGCAAAAATCCTCAACAAAATAGCTAGCAAATCAAATCCAAAGCAACATGTCCAAATGATCATCCACCCGGACCAAGTGGGATTTATCTATGAATGCAGGTGTGGTTCAAGTATACAGATCAATAAAGGTGATATATCTCATAAGCCAAATGAAGAATAACAATGATATGATTATTTCAATAGATGCAGAGAAAGATTTAGATAAAGCACAACATCCTTTCATGATAAAAACCTTTAAAAAATAGCATAGCTAGAACATACCTTGACATAATCAAGTCCACAAATGACCAGCCAACAGCCAGCATCTTATTTAACAGGGAAAAGTTGAAAGCATCCCCACTAAGATCCAGAAGCACACAAGGATGCCTACTCTCACCACCATTATTCAGTTTAGTTCTGGAAGTTTAAGTATGGCAATTAGGCAAGAAAATGAAATCAAAGGGATACAAATTGGAAAGAGGGAAGTCAGATTATCTCTGATGACATGATGTCAGATGACATGATCTTTTATGTAGGGGAACCAGAAGCCTCTACTAACTGTTGGATATCATAAGAGAATTCAGTAAAGTTGAAGAATATAAAATCAACACACAAAATTCAGTAGCATCCTTATACAAACTCTTAACAATAGGCTGGCTAAGGAATGACTTGTACACTCCATCCCATTTACAGTAACTACAAAAAACTGAAGTACCCTGGAATAAATGTAATTGAGGTTGTAAAGGATCTCTTCAAGGAAAACTACAAACCCTTAGTGAAAGAAATAGAGGGAGACATAAGGATGGAAAAATCTTATATATTTGATGATTGCAAGAATTAAAACCATCAAATGTTCATATTCCATAAAGCAGTTTATAGATTCAATGAGATCCAAATCAAAATTCTAAAGGCATTCTTCACAGAATTAGAAAAATAATCCTAAAATTCAGGTGGAAACACAAAAGTTCCAAATATCCAAATGAATATTAAACAGTAAAAACAAAGTTGGTGACATCACAATATGAGATTTAAAGACGTAGAACAGGGCAGTTATGATCAAAATAGCCTGATACTGGCACAAAATAAGTGGACAAATGGAACAGAGTAGAAGCCCCAGACATTGATCTGAACATCTAAAACCAACTAATTTTTGACAAATGAGCTACAACAATTCCTTGGAGTTAGGGCAGTTTCCTCAACAAATGATGGATTTCCACATGCAGATGTTTGAAACAAGATTCCTACATTACGTCCAACACATAATAAATGAAGAATAAATGGAAGACTTGAAACCATCAGATTATTAGAGGAAAACATAGTGGGAAACAATCTAAGACACTGGCCTAGGCAAAGACTTCCCAGAACACAGTATAATTTCTATGCAGGATTTTAAACAGATTTTACCAAATAACTAAACATCTATTAGGAAAAAAAATCTTAAGAATGAAAGAACGTTATTTAGTCATTTTTGTTGCACTAAACATGATACATTTATGCCAACCTTCATGCAATAACAGGCCCAGTTTTTACTATTCATGACTCAGATTACTGAATTATTTACAATCCATACATCTATACTTTTAAAATTATTTCATTTATTTGAAAGGCAGAGTTATAGAGAAAGAAAAAAGGAGATGTATTGGTTCACTCCCCAAATGGCCAGAACAGTCAGGGTTGGGCCAGGCTGAAGCCAGGAGCCAGGAGCTTCTTCTAGGTCTCCCATGTGGGTGTAGGGGCCCACGCACTTGGGCTATCTTCCACTGCTTTCCCAGATGCATTAGCAGGGAGCTGGATCAGAAGTGGAGCAGCTGGGAATGGAACCAGCACCCATGTGGAATGCCGGCAATGCAGGCTGTGGTTTTAACAGGCTGAGTAGCAGTGCTGGCATTTACACATCTATAGTTGCATAGAGATAAAATTATTAAATCAACATTGGGATGTAACGGGGAGCCAGTCTTTTGCATTTTTGTATGAGCTACTGTGAGATGGAACATATTTTTTCATCCCTGATGCCATTGTAATATTTGTGTTATGTGTAGGAAGAATCACAAATTACTTTTGAGTATCAGAAATGTCTCCTTTGGTTTCTAATAGCACATAATGTAGAAAATATTTTCACTGACACAATGTTGGTGTTAGTAGAAAGGGTCCATAAAGAAGTGGACATCAGCATGACTATGCTTGGCATCTTTTGATATTAGCAGACTATTCAAAGTAAGTAGTTTAATTAAGAAATTTGCAAGATATAATTGTTATAATAATTTCATAAGAAGGGGTTTATTTCATACTCCAGAGCATGATTGATTAAGCTTTTCTTTTGTGGCCAGTAATTGGTATTATAGTTCGATGTCTAGAATATTCAGAAGACCATGTCACTGTCAATATACCTGTAAACTTCAAATAATTAATAATGAAAATTTGCATGCTATCAGCTACCATAAGTTTTTTGCAACAGCACATAAATAGTATCCTTTTTAGTACAAATGTCATTATTATGTATTTCTTCTTTCTGTTATTCTAGAAATAAACTGTTGGATATATCATACTTAGAATAAGTAGGATTTAAATTATGCTGTTGAAACCTACTATTTGATAGCCTAAAATTCAGATTAAACTAAAGCATTTGTACTATTTAATTTGTACCAGATGATTCATATGCTAGTATGTGTAATGTGATGGGCAGTTCAATTAATGGTTCATAGATCACTTTGCCAAAACAAGCAGTGTTGTTATAAGGCTATAGTAAGTAGGAAATTAATCAATGATGTGTTAACTATTAGTACATATTATAAATATATGGCTGGTGCCGCGGCTCAACAGGCTAATCCTCCGCCTTGCAGCGCAGGCACACCGGGTTCTAGTCCCGGTTGGGGCGTCGGATTCTGTCCTGGTTGCCCCTTTCCAGGCCAGCTCTCTGCTGTGACCTGGGAGTGCAGTGGAGGATGGCCCAAGTGCTTGGGCCATGCACCCCATGGGAGACCAGGAGAAGCACGTGGCTCCTGCCTTCAGATCAGTGCAGTGTGCCTGCCGCAGCGTGCCGTCCGCTTCAGCCATTGGCGGGTGAACCAACGGCAAAGGAAGACCTTTCTCTCTGTCTCTCTCTCACTGTCCACTCTGCCTGTGAAAAATAAATAAATAAATATAAAGAAATGCTCTGTAGAAATAAATTATGACATTGCTTTTTCTCCTTTTCTTGAAACTACTTTGTAACACGTAAATTATTTTCTCTCATAGGACATGTATGTATTTAGTTTATTTTTATTGGTAATGGAAACCAGAAAATTTCTTGAATCTTTTGATATGAATTATAAATAGACATGATAGTATCTATGAATAATTCTATTGACTTTTAAAAAATACTGTAAAATGGATCTCAAATGGGTAGAGAGACAGAGGGAGAGAGAGAGAAAGAGATCTTCTCTCTGCTGGGTGACTCAAGCTGAGCTGGGCTGAAGCCAGGAGCTGAGAAATAAATCCAGATCTCCCACATGGGTGGCAGGACCCAAGTTCTTGAGCCATCACCTGCTGCCTTCTGGGGTGCTCATTAACAGGACTGTGAAACTGGAGCTGTAACTTAAACCCAAGCACTTCAATATGGGATTCAGGCATCCCAAGCAGGATCTCCTCCTTTGTGCCAAATGCCACACCCTGCACTTAACTTTTAGTTCTGTTTTCCATGGGTGTTTGAGGTGCCCCTATTCTTGTTTTCATTGGTATTCCTTTTCATAAGAGCTTTGGATTTGTCCATTGTACATATAATAGAAAAAAATGTTTCCTAAAAGTAATTATATTTATTTAATAGAATTCACATTAGCATTTAAAAATAAAATTCCCATAAACAAATTTTTAAAAAATGAATTTTAAACCTGTAAATATAAATGACACTAACATTTAGGCTTTTTTATATCTACCTCTTAAATGCTTCCTTAAGATTTAAGTGATCTAAATCTTAATCATTTGATCTGAGATTGAACAGTCATTGTTATAAGCATCCATTTAAGTGGCTGGTTGTACTTGGAATGTGATCAACTGCTACTTTTTTTTTTTTTTACCTAGATAGCCATTTAAAATGCCAATTTAATAAGGATTTATTGAGTACCTACTTTGAGTATTAATTGGATAACAAGAAATATAATAGAACCTTGCTCTCTTGTATTGGAGATGTCAGATAATAAGTACATAATCAAAGAATATTACTTAAATATTTGCCAACTATGTATATTCGGAAAAAACTAGCATATTTTCTAAAAATGCAAATTTTAAATAGAATGAAATTTCCTAGAATTGTAAAAATCCACATTGTTTGCTTTTAGCCTGCAAGGATGGGCTCACATATTAATTACACAGTGCCTGTCTCACCTGTCCTAGACTCTTTACATGTCAACAAGAGCACTATTTCTTGTGCTACTTCCTTGAAGCACTTCTGTTCCTGTGAGATATGTTACTACAGGTTGAGAATCCCTAATCTGAAATCCTCCAATATGTGGAACTTTTGGGCATTGGCAGCATGTTACCTTGGAAAATTCCACACTCGATTCATGTGCTCCATCAGTTAAAATCACCCTTGTCTAATGACAGGAATGAAGCCTTGCCATTGTGGCACATTCTCTGTGAAGCTTTTCCAAGGTTTTTTTTATGATGATTTACTGACTTTCTGAGAAGGTGTTATCATACATTGGTCCTCTAGAAAAAGCCTGGAGCAGCCCCAAAAGGGTGGTCATGGTCTTTGCTCTTCACCCCTCTGTTTTGTTTTGACTGTACCAGCCATCCCTGGACAGCCATTGCTTGGTTTTCTTTGTCTTCAGGATCATACTAGTAAAACTGTGTCTCATCTCCCATTTCACTTCTCAGAAGAAATGCTTCAGATCCTTGATCCCACTTTTTATTTTTTATTTTTTTTATTTTTATTTTTTTTATTTATTTTTTTTTTTTGACAGGCAGAGTGGACAGTGAGAGAGAGAGACAGAGAGAAAGGTCTTCCTTTGCCGTTGGTTCACCCTCCAATGGCTGCTGCGGCCAGCACGCTGCGGCCGGCGCACCGCGCTCATCCAATGGCAGGAGCCAGGTGCTTCTCCTGGTCTCCCATGGGGTGCAGGGCCGAAGCACCTGGGCCATCCTCCACTGCACTCCCTGGCCACAGCAGAGAGCTGGCCTGGAAGAGGGGCAACTGGGACAGAATCCGGCGCCCCAACCGGGATTAGAACCCGGTGTGCCTGCGCTGCAAGGCCGAGGATTAGCCTGTTGAGCCACGGCGCCGGCCCTTGATCCCACTTTTTAAACATTTCTGTTGGAAGTGCTGCTCTTGTCTGCAGCTCATCTAAGCTCAACAGTGTTTTCACCCATGGAGCACAAAAATCACCTGGCTTTAATCTTCCAGTCAGAATTATGTGAGCTGAACCAAATGGGAAGTCTGTGTGTTGACTGTCGGTTTCTACTGTTAATTGTTGTCCTTTCCAACTAGAGCATGGAGAAGTTAATTATTCCTTCACAAATCGATATGGCGAGGCTGCCATTGCACACTTCCTTTTCGAAATGGTCTCATCCTTTCTTAAAGAGAGTTAACTTCTTGGAAACTGCAGATTAATTTAGAGCATAGTACCCCTAACTTTTCTTAAAAATCAATGATTTCACCATTTTTCACAAGTTCCATCATAAATTTAATGGTTCAACTTTAATAGAACATGTTGCACTGATAGGGGCTTTTTTTTAATAAAGCTTTTATTTAAAGAATATAAATTTCCAAAGTACAGCTTATGGATTTCAATGGCTTTCCCCCGCCCCCGTAACTTCTCTCCCACCTGCAACCCTCCCCTTTCCCGCTCCCTCGCCCCTTCCATTCACATCAAGATTCCTTTTCAATTCTCTTTACATACAGAAGATCAGTTTAGTATATATTAAGTAAAGATTTCCACAGTTTGCCCCACATAGCAACACAAAGTGAAAAATACTGTTGGAATACTAGTTATAGTATTAATTCACAATGTACAGCACATGAAGGTCAGAGGTCCTACAAGATATATATATTTTTTAAAATTGATTAATTTTCTATGGAATTTCCAATTTAACACCAAGTTTTTTTTTTTCATTTTCAATTATCTTTATATACAGAAGATCGATTCAGTATATATTAAGTAAAGATTTCATCAGTTTGCACCTACACAGAAACACAAAGTGTAAAAATACTGTTTCAGTACTAGTTACAGCATTACTTCACATTGGACAACACATTACAGACAGATCACTCGTGAGATGTAAGTTCACAGTGACTCCTGATGTTGATTTAACAATTTGACACTCTTGTTTATGGCGTCAGTAATCTCCAAAGGTCCTAGTCATGAGTTGCCAAGGCTATGGAAGCCTTTAGGCTTCGCCGACTTTGATCTTATTCCGACAGGGTCATAGTCAAAGTGGAAGTTCTCTCCTCCCTTGAGAGAAAGGTACCTCCTTCTTTGATAGCCCCGTTCTTTCCACTGGGATCTCACTCGCAGAGATCTTTCATTTAGGTCTTCTGTTTTTTCCAGAGTGTCTTGGCTTTTTATGCCTAAAATACTCTCATGGGCTGTTGAGCCAGATCCGAATGCCTTAAGTTCTGATTCTGAGGCCAGAGTGCTATTTAGGACATCTGCCATTCTATGAGTCTGCTGTGTATCTTGCTTTCCATGTTGGATGGTTCTCTCCTGTTTTGATTCTATCAGTTAGTATTAGCAGACACTAGTCTGCAATGGTGAGAGTGGGCGTCCCTGTCTAGTACCAGATCTCAGCTGTAATTATTCCAACTTTTCCCCATTCAATAAGATGCTGGCCTTGGGTTAGTCCTAAATTGCCTTGATTTTGTTGAGGAATGTTCCTTCTACACCCAATTTTCTTAGAGTTTTCATCATAAAAGTGTGCTGTATTTTATCAAATGCTTTTTTCTGCAACTATTGAGATAATCATGTGGTATTTGTTCAGAAGTTTGTTGATATGGTGTATCACATTAATTGATTTGTGAATGTTGAACCATCCCTACATACCAGGGATAAATCCCACTTGGTCTGGGTGGGTGATCTTTCTGATGTGTTTTTAGATTCTGTTGGATAGAATTTTGTTGAGGATTTTTGTGTCTATGTTGTTATCAGGGAAATTGGTCTGTAATTCTCTTTCTCTGTTGCATCTTTTTCAGGTTTAGGAATTAAGTTGATGCTGGCTTTGTAGAAAGAATTTGGGAGGATTCCCTCTCTTTCAGTTGTTTAGCATAGCTTGACAAGAATTGGAGTTAGTTCTTCTTTAAATATCTTGTGGAATTCAGCAGTGAATTCATCCAGCCCTGGGCTTTTCTTTGTTGGGAAGACCTTTATTATGATTTAATTTCTGCCTTAATTTGGGTCGTTTTACATTTTCTGTGTCTTCATGGTTCAGTTTAGGTAGGTTTTATATGTGTAGGAATCTATCCATTTCTGAGACATTTTCCAGTTTGTTGGCATACAATTCTTTGTAGTAATTTCTAACGACTCTTTTTATTTCTGTGGTATCTGTTTTTACATTTCCTTTTTCATCTCTAATTTTATTGATTTGTGTCTTTTCTCTCCTTTTTTTGGTTAGTTGTGCCAATGGTGTGTCAATTGTGTTTATTTTTTCAAAAAAACAATTCTCATTGTGCTGATCTTTTTGTTTCTTGGCTTCAATTTTTGTTGATTTCTTCTCTAATTTTAATTATTTCTTTCCTTGTACTGTTTTTTTTTTTGGTTTGATTTGTTGTATTTTTTCTAGATCCTTGAGATGCATTGATATCTCATTTATTTTGTACCTTTCCAATTTCTTGATGTAGACTTATATTGCTATAAACTTTCCTCTTAAGGCTGCTTTTGCTGTATCCCACAGAGTTTGATATATTGGATTGTTATCTTCATTTGTTTCCAGAAATATTTTGATTTCTCTTTTGATTCTTCTATGCCCCACTGTTCATTCAGGAGCATGTTGTTCAGTCTCCATGTGTTTGCATATGCTCTAGGATTCCTGAGTTGCTGATTTCCAGCCTCATTCCATTATATTCCAAGAGGATGCATGGTGTGATTTCAGTTTTTTTGAATTTGCTGAGGCTTGCTTTATGGCCTAGTATGTGGTCAATCCTAGAGAAGGTTCAATGCACTGCTGAGAAGAATGTGTATTCTGCAACTGTAGGATGGAAAGTTCTGTAGGTATCTGTTAGGTCCATTTGGTCTATAGTGTCGATTAAAACTGTTGCTTCCTTTTTACATTCTGTCAGGTTGTTCTGCCCAATGCTGAAAGTGGAGTGTTAATGTCTCCCATTACTATTGTATTAGAGTCTATGTCTCCCTTTAGGTTCCCTTACCATTTCTTTCAAATAGTCAGGTGTCCTGTAATTAGGTGGATATACATTTATAATAGTTACATCTTCCCTGTTGAATTGATCCCTTAATCATTACATAGTGTCTTTCTTTGTATCTTTTAACAGTTTTTGTGTTAAGGTCTGTTTTGCCTGATATTAGGATAACTATGCCAGCTCTTGTTTGGTTTCTGATGCCACGGAATATTTTTTTTAACCTTTTGCTTTCAGTTTGTGTGCATCTTTGTTAGTAAGATATGTTTCTTATAAGCAGCAAATAGATTGGTTTTGTTTCTTAATCCATTCAGCCAGTCTGTGCCTTTTAACTGGGGAGATGAGGCCATTTACGTTCAATGTGACTATTGATAAGTAGTAACTTTGCCCTGCCATTTGCCCAAAGATATTCCTAATTTATACTTTTGAATTTCCTTTATTTTTTTACTGAGAGATTTTCTTCTTTTACCCTCTTTTATATTGATGACCATGTTTCTGTGTGTAACACATCCTTAAGCATCATTTGCAGAGCTGGATGGGTGGTGAAAAATTCTTTCAATTTCTGTTTGCTATGAAAGGTCTTTATTTCTGTTTCATTCACAAATGAGAGCTTTGCAGGGCATAATATTCTGGGATGGCAGTTATTTTCTCTTAGATGTTGGCCATATCTTGCCATTCTCTTCTAGCCTGCAGGGTTTCTGATGAGAAGTCTGCTGTGAGTCTAATTGGAGATCCTCTGAGAGTAATCTGGTGTTTCTCTCTCTCTTGCACATTGTAGAAACTTCTCTTTATGTTTTCACTTTGGTGAGTTTAATTACAATGTGTATTGCCGAGGATCTTTTCTGGTTGTGTATATTGGGAGTTCTGTGTCCTTCTGTCCTTGGATGTCCATTTCTTTCACCAAACCTGGGAAGGTTTTTGCTAGTATCTCACTAAAAAGGCCTTCTAATCCTTTCTCTGTCTCCATGTCTTCAGGAACTCCTAGAACCTGAAGGTTGTTTTATATATATATAGTATCCTGTAGATTCCCAACAATATTTTTTAGATTTCTAATTTCCTCTTCTTGTGTTTGCCTTGACTGTATATTTTCCTGTGTTCTGTCTTCTAAGACCAATAGTCTCTCTTGTTCCTCACTGATCTGTTTTTAAGGTTCTCCACTGCATTTTTTATTTGTTCTATTGAATTCTTCATTTCATTTTGATTCCTCTTTAAGATCTCAATTTGTGGGAGAGACTTGCTTTTGATTACTTATATGTAATATAATTATGATCAATTTTTTGAGTTCCATTTCTTGCATTTCTTCTTTCTCATAGTCTTTGTAATCTTGTATTGAAGTGCCGTGTTCTTTTGGGAGCATGATGTTGTCTTCCTTATTGTTTCTTGGATTATTGCATTTGTTGTTTGGCATTTGTGGTGTTACCCTTTGGCTTCTTCTCCCCCCACCTCCTGGCTGTGGTGGCTTTTATCATTGTACCATGACATTGTAGATAAGTGGGCTGTCTGCTTTCAGTGACTCTCCAGAGGCTTGTGGTGGATATGGCCAGAGAGCTCTGTTCAGTTCTCCAGGGTTAAGGGTGTGTCTAAAGTGACACTCCCAGGATTGGTGTGGTAAATCTCTCTAACTCTCTTTGTTTTAATCAGAAGGGAAGTATATTCTGCTCAGCTGAGCTCTTTTCCTCAATGGAGAAAAGTGCCTGAGTGCTAGCCCCAGTGGGTATAATATTCGTCTGCTCTGTCCCAAGTACCACACAAAGGATCTGTGGAGTTCTCAGTGTAAGTTCAGATTCACCAGCAATGTCTCTTACCAGGTAACCAGGAAACCCTGAGTTTGTGGTGTCTCCCACTGAGACTGCTCAAAGCCCAAGTTACAACGTGAATTCTGCCACACACCTCAGTTTTTTTTCAGTCTTGGTTCAGAAGCTTCACACAGTCACAAGCTCCTAGCTCCCTGTTGTTTCCCCGCACCAGAGTCGGGAGATTCTGCTCGGCTGGTTTCCGGGCGCTGACTTAGCTGGTACACATGTCCAACATGGTGCCCATTCTTTAGCTTGTCACAGTATACCTTGGTAAAGTGATCGGAGAGAGAGAAACGTGTCCATCCTCTCTTTTTTATTTTTTTTCCTCTTCTAGTTTGGCTGCTGCACTTTTCCCCACAGGTCTTCAGGCCTCATTTTCTCTAGGCTTTTCCTGCATCTTTTTCATGAGTGGCGTGGGCTGTTGCAGTCTGGTCCCACCTCACTTTCCAGTGCTGGTGCGTAGGCTCTCGGCTGCTGAAGTCCTGAGCCATGGGCACCCGTGCCCTGCACATAGATCCACCGTATCCCTCTAATTTTGGTAGCGTTTCCTCTGCCATTTTTTTCCTAACTCTTTCCTGAGACTATACTTTCTTCATTTTTTTTAAAACTATCTTCTCGGCTATAGCATTAAGCTCCCTCCCTACTCTGCCATCTTGGAACCTCTGTCTCTGTAAAATTTTTAGACAGCTTTTGCATAGTACCACACATTAAAATATTTTACTTTAAAATTAATTTTCATAGTTTCATTTATATTAATGTGATTATATTTTCTTCAACATTTTATTTTATACATTGAATGCCTTCATTGAAGTTGAGAATCTAGTTTTTTAAAATTATGTGTGGAAATACTTGCTGCCTATTCTAATTTGTTCTTAAATGCCACTGATATCAATGTGAAGATATTCACTATAACTTTTCACATCCCAATGTGAAATGACACGTTCATGATAAATCACTATATTTACTAAACATTATCTTACTTCTTTTGATTTTTACAGTTTTAAATGCTTTAAATTTAAGTAAATAAATATTTTTTCTTTATCTGTCCATAGTTACTCATTTTTAATTTGTAGTACATATTTTCTTACTTAATTTGCTGTTTTTATAATTCATAAATTTAAATAATGTACTTTATAGAAGATTGTCTTTCAGATATATTGTGTTCAAAAATATTTTATGTAGTCTTTAGAATTAGAGAACCTTGATTTTTTAATTTTTATTAAATCTTATTTAAGATATACAGATTTCATGTATTTCATAGATACAGATTTAGGAACATAGTGATACTTCCCACTCTACCCTTCCTCCCATCCATGTTGCCACCTTTTTCCTCCTCTCTTTCCAATTCCCACTCTTAATTTTTACAAAGATGTGTTTTCAGTTTTCTTTATACTCATAAAAGTAACCCTACACTAGTATGAAGAAACCAAAAAAAAAAAAAAATCACTGTTCCTCAACAGTCTAAACAATTGCTGTAAACTATCGCTGAATATCAAAATGTCAATTTCATTCTTTTTTTTTGTTGTTTTTTAAAGATTTTATTTATTTATTTGAGACGTAGAGTTACAGACAGTGAGAGGGAGAGACAGAAAGTCTTCCATCCTTTGGTTCACTCTCCAAATGGCTGCAACGGCCAGAGTTGCACTGATCTGGAGCCAGGAGCTTCCTCCCAATCTCCCACACAGGTGCAGGGGCCCAAGGACTTGGGCCATCTTTCACTGCTCTCCCAGGCCACAGAAGAGAGCTGGACTGGGAGAGAAGCAGCCAAGAGTAGAACCAGCACCCATATGGGATGCCGGCACTGCGGGCAGAGGATTAACCTCCTGCACCATGGCGCCGGCCCCTAGACTAGAGTTTTGATTAAACCCAATATTTTTCACAAAAGCACACAACTTTTACATCTGCTGCATAACTTTATAAAGTGTATGACTCTTATTTGAATCATTGCTGACTTGCTTTGGAATCAACCATTTTTAAAACAAAATCGTATAAAAGTAATCACTCCTTTTATCATATCATTTTTTAAATATTTCACTCTTCCTCCACCTCATTTCACAAGCAGTTAAGCCACTGCCTTGGGCATCCACATTCCATTTTAAAGTACCTGGGTTCAAGTCCCAGCTCTGCTCATACCAGTTTCCTAATAGTGCACACCCAAGAGGTAGCAAATGAAGCTCACTTACCTGGGTTCTTGCCACCCATGTGGGAGACCCATACTGAGTTCAAGGCTTCTGACTTGGCCTGGCCCAGTGTTGGCTGTTCCAGAACGTTGAGGAACAAACCAGTGAATGGGAGATATCTCTCCCTCTGTCTCTCTCTCCTCTTTTCTCCCTCTCTCTCTCTCTTTCTGTTTTTCAAATAAAATTCGTTTTAAGAGAATTAGAATAAATAGATGAATACAACATTTCTTTTTAAATTTGGAATACACTCAATATAAGGGCACTTCAAAAACTTCAGAAATAAGAAGTGACATCACAACAGATTCTACAGCTACTAAGAATAATAAAGGAATATTATGAACTTTACGTAAAAATATAAAAACTTCTATTAGAGGTTGGAAAATCCTCTGCAAATGGGCAGTTAATAAATATATTAGGTACAGGGATTGTGGTACAGTGTGAAAATGTCAATTTCATTCTAATACATTACATTTTAGGATAACTTTCATTTTAAAATTAGTATCTACCAATTAATATTTTGCTTACTAAACACATTTAATTACTTAACCTTGTCTTAGTCTCTTTCCTCAAAGCTTAAATGGAAATACAACCTTCACATATTTATTTTTGAATAGTATTTTGTTGTATATTCATACATTAGCTTGTCTGATTACCTACTAAAGCATATTGGGGCTAGTTCTGATTTCTATAAATTATGAGTAATATTAATGAACTTCAAGTTATTCTTTAAAGTGATGGTTTTCCAACTATAGAAATGATCCCCGAAAGTATAATCTTAGAATGATAGCTTTCTGTCTGCCAACAGTGCTGGGTTGTAATTACTCTTACTGGTATCTATATATGCTGACAACTTGTCTTATGTTCTTTGCCTTTGGTATTTGAGAGACAAACTAAATATCTTCTCTTTGACAGAGATCTGACAGTCTTTAGAGTCCATTTAAGACTTGTCATAAGATGAATTCAACCTCATGAAAAACTGTTGTGTTAGTATTTATTCGATTAGCTTAAATTTCATAGACATATATGTTACTAGTTTTCAAGCTCTAGGAAGGGATCATTTGGAGCTGGTGCTGTAATGTAGTGGGTTAAGCTGCCCCTGCAGCGCTGGCATACATATGGGCACCGGTTCAATCCCGGCTGCTCCACTTCTGATCCAGTTCCCTGCTAATGTGCCTGGGAAAGCAGTAGAGGCTGCCCAAGTCCCTGGGCTCCTGCAGCCCAGTGGGAGACAGTGAGGCTCCTGGTTTCTGGCTTTGGGTTTGTCCAGCTCTGGCCATTGTGGCCATTTGGGGAATGAACCAGTGCACAGAAGATTCTCTCTCTCTCTCTCTCTCTCTCTCTCTCTCTCTCTGTGTGTGTGTGTGTGTGTGTGTGTGACTGTGCCTTTCAAATAAACAAATAAATCTTTAAAAAAGAAAACAGAAGGGATCATGTGATGGCATCGATCCCCTGCATAACTATCCTTGACACAAGGGAGTGTATTAAACACTCATTTCAGGAATAAGGATTTAATGAATAAATGAATAATTCAGAAGCATGGCTATGTCTCATGAAATTAATTTTGTTTCATGGTAAGATAATGATGTATGGTTGTATTTTTATCACATTATGTTAAAAGCATAGTTCTTTATATTAATTGGAAATTTATATTGCTTACCACGGAAAATGAGTCTTAGTACCCTGGGATACCTTGTCTAAAGGCAGGTTTTATTGTGCTTTGCTATGGCCTTGTTGTTATGGATAAGAATACAGTAAAAGTTATTATGCATTTGGTTTAAAATAAAACATTGGAGCAAACTTCCAATTGATTTCATGTGGCTAAATAATGCAGGGGAGATGTGTGACCTAATCTGAAGCACCTGAGGCTCTCGTGTTAACTACGTTCTTTCTGTTAATGAAAATGACTTTTGGAGAATTGAAAACTGCTTAAAGTTTGTCCTTGCATTCTGAATCTGTGCGCTGGGTCAGACAGTTAAGAGCTTTTCTGTTGTCAGCAGCATCATTGCTATGGAGGAAGCTTTTACGTGTGCTGTGGCAGAAGGCTCTTTAATCTGGATCCATAGAAAACAGAGGTGAGAGCCTCTTTATATAGATCTTTGGGAATATGTGACACACAGATGGAGCAATACACGGAAGTCTTTTTAATATATTTCTTTATTTGAGAGAGAGAGAGAGTTTTCTCACCCATTGGTCACTCCCCAAATACCTGCAATGGCAAGAGCTGGACTGAGCTGAGGCCAGGAGTCGAGAACTCAGTCCCGGCATTGCACATGGGTGAAGTGAAGTGGGCCAGCACTGCTGCCTTGAGGGAGTGTTGGCAGGAAGCTGAGTCAGGAGCCCACGCTGGGCTCAGAAGCCAGGTGCTGCAGTGAAGTATGTGGGTGTCCTAATCAGAGTCTTAATCCCTGGCCTGCAAATCTGCCCCTTGTAAGTCTCTCAGGTTTGTTCAGAAGGAGAGGATGGAGGTCATTGTATCTGGAAGGAGGGGTTTTGGTTTTGTTTTAGCAGGGGCTGCAGTAAATCCTGCCTGTGTGCTGGTGGAGGATTCGGTGCTGAGGGAAGTCCCCACTGATGCAAGGATAGGTTCCCGGAGCTGGTGCTTGATCACAGGGGAGGACAGGTGTGGCACTGGGAGTGACGGCCTCAGAGCAGAAGTGCAGTAATGCAGTGCATTCATGAGGATGGAGACGCGCAGGCATATGCGGTGGTGGAAGACTGTGGGCCTTTTCTCAGGTGGCTCCAGCATTGACACAGCCTTGGCCTTTGCAGACATTTAGGAAGTGAACCACTGGGTGGGAGCTGTCTGTCTGTATGTCTCTAGGTCTGTGTCACTCTGTCTGCCTCTCAAATAATGAAACAAATGCAGTCTTTAAAATAAAGTGATGGGAGAAAGTTTAAGAACCAGTTCTATGTATGAAGTTTCCAGATTTCCTATGGCTGGCTTTGAATGAAGACTAAATATTCTGTAAGAAATTATGACCTGACAGTGGAGGATGGCCCAAGTGCTTGGGCCTGCACCCCCATGGGAGACCAGGAGGAAGCACCCACTTCATAAATCTTGAAATGTATTTTTTCTTGTTAGATTATATTTACATAATTGTGTCTTAATCTGTAAGGTATGTAAAGTGGTAATTCATTAGGGGGGTGGAGCCAAGATGGCGGAATAGTGAGGGTGCGCAATGATAGTCTGGGAAAAGATAGTTTAGTAAAAGTGGAGTTACTGTAGTCTCAGGGAAAGGCTTGGGAAAAAAATTTCAGAGGAAACACTTCCGGATCTAGTGGATGTGGCATGGAGGACCCATGGGGAGAGCAAGGATGCCCACGGCTCAGAAGCCCAGTTGTGGAGTCTGTGCACCAGTGCTGGAAGAGGAGGTGAGACAAAAACCTCAGTAGCCTGAGACATTGGCAGGGAAATGGCAGAATGAGCCTAGAGGGAACAAGGCTTGAAGCCCCACTGGGGAAAGTTCACCAGGATGACTGGTGGAGAGAAAAAAAAATGAATAAATGAGGGAACCGGCACTGACACGAGCCTCTCTCTCTATTCACCTTACAAAGCTGAGCAAGACAAAGAGCAGGTGCCATTTTGGACATACGTAAAGTGGTACCTGCCATCAGCCAAGCAGAAAAAAACTGACTCTGGTGGGGAGAAATAACAGGAGGTTAGGACCTAGTGAAGGTGTGGAGCTAATGAACTGAGACTGTGAAAATCGGAGGGTGGGCGAGAGAACTCACGGAGTACACAAACTCAGTAACCTTGGCAACCCGGTGGGAGACTGCAGAGAAATTTGAGAGCACACTGAGGGCTGCATAGACCCTTTGTGTGGTCCTTGGGGAAGAGCAGACGAATACCCACAGGGGCCAGATTTCATACATCGACTACCCTCAATTCTGCTCAGTGTGTGGAATTACTTCCCTTCTGATTAAAAAAGAAAAAAAAAAAACGTGACAGCGAGAGCGTGCAAGAAAGAGAACAACCAGGGTGAATCACCTTTGGCACACACTTAACCCTGAAGAACCAGAGCTCTCTGGCCACACATATCACATCCTCTAAGGATCCATCAAAAGCAGACAGTCCACTTAATCTAGAGCATAGTATAACGAGAAAAACCACTACAGCGAAGAAACCAAAGAATATTGCCACAATGCCAACAACAAATGCAAAAACCGAGGAAACAAGATCAAGGAAGACACTGTGACGCCCCAAATGCACAAGACACCCCAATTCAAGGTTATGAAGATGATGAGATAGAAGAAATGCAAAACAGATCTCAAAAGTTGATAAGAACATTAAGAAGTTCTCAAAAACAAATTCTTGAACTACAGAAATCCTTACTGGACAGGATAGAAAATCTCTCGTGAAAATGAAATATTAAGGAGAAATCAAGCTGAAATGAAACAACTAGTAGAACATGAAACTGTGATAGTGAAGAGAAATCATAATGAAATGAAGAATTCAATACATCAAATGACAAACACATTAGAGAGCTTTAAAAACAAGATGGGTGAAGCAGAAGAGAGAATATCGGACTTAGAAGACAGAGTACAGGAAAGTATACAGTCAAATCAAAGAAAAGAAGAGGAAATTAGAAGTCTAAAAAATATTGTTGGGAATCTACAGGATACTATTAAATAACCCAACATTCGAGTTCTAGGAGTTCCTGAAGGCATAGAGAGGGAGAAAGGATTAGAAGGCCTTTTTAGTTAGATACTAGCAGAAAATTTCCCAGGTTTGCAGAAGGACAGAGACATCCTAGGAATCTCATAGAACCCCTAGGAAACATGACCAAAAGAGATCCTCACCACGACACATTGTAATCAAACTCACCACAGTGAAACATAAAGATCCTAAAACATGCAAGAGAGAAACGTCAGATTACTCTCAGAGGATCTCCAATTAGACTCACGGCAGACTTCTCATCAGAAACCCTACAGGCTAGGAGGGAATGGCAAGATATAGCCCAGGTACTAAGAGAGAAAAACTGCCAGCCCAGAATATTATATCCTGCAAAGCTCTCATTTGTGAATGAAGGTGAAATAAAGACCTTTCATAGCAAACAGAAATTGAAAGAATTTGTTGCCACTCGTCCAGCACTGCAGAAAATGCTAAGATGTACTACACACAGAAACACAGAAACATGGCCATCAACATGAAAGAAGGTAAAGGAAGAATACCTCCCAGTAAAAGATCATAGGAAGCTCAAAGCATATACTGGAAAATCTCTTTGGGAAAATGGCAGAGCAAAGTTAGCACTTATCAGTAGTCACATTGAATGTTAATGTACTAAACTGTCCAGTTAAAAGGCACAGACTGATTAAATGGATTAAGGAACAAAACCCAATTGTTTGCTGCATACAAAAAACACATCATTCCAACAAATATGCATACAAACTGAAAGTGAAAGGTTTGGAAAAATATTCCATGCCAACAGAAACCAAAAAAAAGCAGATGTAGCCATATTAATATCAGACAAAATAAACTTTAACACAAAAACTGTTAAAAGATACAAAGAAAGACACTATATAATGATTAAGGGTTCAATTCAACAGGAAGATGTAACTGTTATAAATGTATATGCACATAATTATAGGTCACTGGTTTATTTAAAAGATATGTTAAGGGACTTAAAGGGAGACTTAGATTTCAATATAATAGTACTAGGGGACTTCAATACTTCACTCTCAGATATAGATCAACCAGACAGAAGATCATCAAGGAAACAGCAGATTTATATGACACTATTGCCCAAATGGATCTAACAGATATCTACAGAACTTTCAATCCTACATTTAAAGATTTTACATTCTTCTCAGCAGTGCATGGATCCTTCCCTAGGATTGACCACATACTAGGCCATAAAGCAAGTCTCAGCATATTTAAAAGAATTAGAATCATACCGTGCAGCTTCTCAGGCCACAGTGGAATGAAAAGTGGAAATTATCAACTCAGGGATCCCTAGAGAGGATGCGAACACATGGAGATTGAACAACATGCTCCTGAATGAACACTGTGTCATAGAAGAAATCAAAAGAGAAATCAAAAACTTTCTGGAAGTAAATGAGGGTAACAGCACAACATATCAAAACTTATGGGATATGGCAAAAGCAGGGTTGAAAGCAAAGTTTATAGCAATAGATGCCTACATCAACAAATTGGAAAGGCACCAAATGAGCTTTCAACACATCTCAAGGAGCCAGAAAACTGTAGCAGACTAGACCCAAATCTAGCAGCAGAAGAGAAATAATTAAAATCAGAGAAGAAATCAACAGGATTGAATAAAAAAAAATTACAAAAAATCAGCCAAGCAAAGAGCTAGTTTTTTGAAAAAAACACATAAAATTGACACACCATTGGCTCAACTAACTAAAAACAAAAAAAAAGACAAAATCAATAAAATCAGAGATGAAAATGGAAACGTAACAACAGACACCACAGATATAAAAAGAATCATCAGAAATTACTACAAAGAGTTGTATGCTAGCAAACAGGGAAATCTTTCAGAAATGGATAGATTCCTGAACACATGCTACCTACCTATATTGAACAGGAAGACACAGAAAACCTAAACAGACCCATAACTGAGACAGAAATTGAAATAGTAGTAAAGGCCCTCTCAACAAAAGCCCAGGACCAGATGGATTCACTGCTGAATTCAACCAGAATTTAAAGAAGAAAAAACTCCAATTCTTCTCAAACTATTCAGAACAATCAAAAAAGAGGGAATCCTCCCAAATTCTTTCTATGAAGTCAGCATCACCTTAATCCCAAAGCTGGAGAAAATTGCAGCATTGAAAGAAAATTAGAAACCAATATCCCTGATGAACATAGATGCAAAAATCCTCAATAAAATTCTGGCCAATAGAATGCAACAACACATCAGAAAGATCATCCACCCAGACCAAGTGGGATTTATCCCTGGTATTAAGGGATGAATCAGTTTTCGGAAACCAATCAATGTGATATACCACATTTACAAACTGCAGAAGAAAAACCATATCATTATCTTAATAGATGCAGAGAAAGCATTTGATAAAATTCAACACCCTTTCATGGATTGAAGACCTAAATCTATGACCTGTCACCGTCAAATTATTAGAGAAACCCTGCAAGATATTGGCACCGTCAAAGACTTCTTGGGAAAGACCCCAGAGGCACAGGCAGTCAAAGCAAAATTTACTATTGGGATTGCATCATATTGAGAAGTTTCTGTACAGAGAAAGAAACAGACGCGTTAAGAGGCAACTGAAAGAATAGGAAAAAATATTTGCAAACTATGCTACAGATAAAGGATTAATAACCAGAATCTACAAAGTGTTTAAGAAACTCCACAACAACAAAACAAGCAACCCACTTAAGAGATGGGCTAAGGACCACAATACGCATTTTTCAAAAGAGGAAATCCAAATGGCCAACAGGCACATGAAAAAATGTTCAGGATCACTAGCAATAAGGGAAATGCAAATCAAAACCACAATGAAGCTTCACCTCACCCCAGTTAGAATGGCTCACATTCAGAAATCTACCAACAACAGATGCTGGCGAGGATGTCGGGAAAAAGGGACACTAACCCACTGTTGGTGGGAATGCAAACTGGTGAAGCCACTATGGAAGTCAGTCTGGAGATTCCTCAGAAACCTGAATATAACCTTACCATTCAACCCAGCCATCCCACTCCTTGGAATTTACCCAAAGGAAATTACATTGGCAAACAAAAAAGCTGTCTGCACCTTAATGTTTATTGCAGCTCAGTTCACAATAGCTAAGACCTGGAACCAACCCAAATGCCCATCAACAGTAGACTGGATAAAGAAATTATGGGACATGTACTCTATAGAATACTATACAGCAGTCAAAAACAATGAAATCCAGTCATTTGCAACAAAATGGAGGAATCTGGAAAACATCATGCTGAGTGAAATAAGCCAGTCCCAGAGGGACAAATATCATATGTTCTCCCTGATTGGCGACGACTAACTGAGCACCAAAGGGGAAACCCGTTGAAGTGAAATGAACACTATGAGAAATGGTGACTTGATCAGTCCTTGCCCTGACTGCTGATGAACAACTTAATACTTTATCCCTCCTAGTATTTTTTTTTTGTTCTACTTAATACTATTGGTTGAATTTTGGAATTAATACACAGTTATTCTTAATTGTTTAAACTTAACTGAAAAGAGATCCCTGTGAATTATAAGAGTACGAATAAGAAAGGGAAGAGATGTACAATTTGGGACATGCTCAAGCTGACTTTCCCCAAAAGGTAGAGTTAGAAACATACCAGGGGATTCCAATGCAATCCCATCAATGTGGATTGTACCAATGCCATCTCACTAGTCCAAGTGATCAATTTCATTTCACAATTGATCATAATGATAGGACTAAGAATCAAAGGGATCACATAAAAAAGACTAGTGTCTGCTATACTAACTGATAGAATCAAAGAGGGAGAGAACCATCCAACATGGGAAGCAGGATACACAACAGACTCATAGAATGGCAGATGTCCTAAACAGCACTCTGGCCTCAGAATCAGACCTTAAGACATTCAGATCTGGCTGAAGAGCCCATGAGAGTATTTTAGGAATGGAAAGCCAAGACACTCTGGCAAAAAAAGAGACCTAAATGAAAGATCTCTGCGAGTGAGATCCCAGTGGAAAGAACGGGGCCATCAAAGAAGGAGGTAACCTTTTCTGAAGGGAGGAGAGAACTTCCACTTTGACTATGACCTTTTCTAAATATGATCAGAGTTGGCAAACTCAAAAGGCTTCCATAGCCTTGGCAACTCATGACAAGTGTCTAGGGAGATTTCTGACGCCATAAACAAGAATGTCATATTGTTAAGTCAACAACAGAAGTCACTGTGCACTTACTCCTCATGTAGGACCTCTGTGCTTAATGTGTTGTACAATGTAAATTAATGCTATAACTAGTACTCATAGTGTATTTTACACTTCGTGTTTCTGTGTGGGTGCAAACTGTTGAAGTCTTCACTTAATATATGCTAAACTGATCTTCTGTATATGTTGAGAAATGAAAATGAATCTTGGTGTGAATGAAAGGGGAGATGGAGCAGGAGAGGGGAGGGTTGCAGGTGGGAGGGAAGTTATGGGGGTGGGGGAAAGCCATTGTAATCCATAAGCTGTACTTTGGAAATTTAAATTCATTAAATAAAATTTTTAAAATGTGGTAATTCATTAGGTATATGTATGACATAATTAAATGAAGCAATATCATTCGAATATTTTGACTTTTATCCAAATTAATATTCATATTTTGGAAGACTACTTTGAAAGACTGTTATCTACACCAATTAATTTAAAGATATAAACATAGTGTTTACTTCTTCTGTAAGTGAATTCTTGCACATAGTTAAAGTTCTCATGTGTGAGCCATTCAGAATTGCACTATCATTTTCCTTTTTACTTCAAATAAAATCTGTGAAATAAATTGCTTCTTACAGGTAATTCCTAACCCAAGCTTCACTCCATGTGGCTTCTTGCCTGCTCTCTGCCTGGTAGGGACCCAGTTTATGCTTCTACATTGCTTTCTGTCTTAAAGTCCTCGCCTTTCTGTGTATTTCTCTCACTAAATACATACTGAAATCTTAGCAAAAAAATTCTGAAGCATTTAAGAGATGTAGCAGTAGATTCATACAAAGAACAGACATTACTTATTGAACTTTCATGGTGTCATATGAACACAGAATTCTATAGAACAATCAATTTTATGACAAATTTAAATAGAAGGAATAACTGGTGTGTTGGAGAGAATTGTATTAGCTCAGCCAACTGATAAATTTCTGGGAATTTTATGAATCAATGTATATCAAAGTTAATAATTTGAAATCAGCCCTGGCATGATGTGTTTACATCACAAAAATTGGCAAATGCTAAAAATCAGGGGGTTTTGTTCTTTTCAGAAACACTTGTTAAACATTTTCTAGCCCACATTTGGATATTCAATGGATCTACTATACCAGCAAAATTTTTATGTGCTCAGTAATCTGAGTCACTGTCTGCAAAGTAACATGAAAATTACTGCTTCTTGCACTTCCTTCTACAAAGAAGACAGTGCACTCCTGGCATTCTGTTCAGATTCTGAGAGGAAGAACCCCTGTGGAATGCTCCATCCTGCATCTTGGATCCTGTATCGTGGATGACAGGAAAGGCTGGGCTTCAACTGGGGTCTCGAGCAGGAAAGCTCTCTGCAGCAGATCCAGTCTCTTTGGCCATGGGATGTGGCGTATTGTATAGACATCTTAGGTGGAAGAGAAGACACTGTGCCGCACACAATGAAAGGAAGAATATGTTAGCACTCAGGTCACTGTTGTAAATGGGCAATGAGACCCCCCCCCCCAGTTGGCCTTTAAGGATCATTTCAAAACGACCCTGGAAATTGCACATGAAATGAAGATATGTTATACTCACAGGCCCTGGAGAGGAAGGCATGGCACATCCAGAGATCCATGCAGATGAAACCAGAAGCTGCATATTTGGTCAAGGCAGGCAGAGAGGGAGAAGACCAAGGACCTGTGGCAAAGTACCACATTCAGAGTCCTGGGCGGGATCATCCTGTGGCACAGGGGCAGCATTCTTGTTATGGGATTTGAATGTAATCCACCGTGTTTGAAAGCAGGGCAGGGATAAAATGGGGAAGTCATCCTGAGGCTGATGGCTTGAATACACACCTTGGGGATGGGTTTTGGAGTTGGGCAGATCAAGCAGGGCCAGTTGCCAGTACTCAGGGAGTCACTGAGACAACAAATAATGGCCTCAAACTGATGGTCCACCTGGGCACCATCAGGTGCGCTCTTGGTTCCCCTATGTGAGTGGTCAATGGGCAGGTTCATCTGAGACCCCCTTGAGTGGAACAGGCTTTAAATTTATTTCTCCACAAGTTGTGGAATACCCTGAAAATCATTTAACGCTTATATTTGTTGCCTAATATTTACGTCAGAGGTTACATGTTTTGTGAGCACAGTGATAACTAACATAGTGTGGGTCATTTTCTTCCTTGGTGCTAAGCCACAGCACTTCTGCCTGAAGAAATGTCAGTTTTCCCAGAATAAGCTATAAAACACTCTAGGAAGGTATTCAGTACTTTGAATTAGTGTGTCATTGGAAAAGCAGCAACGTAGTGATTTCTCTGACTGACTTTTTATACAGCACATTTTCAGCAGTGTCAACATTATCACCTTCTCAGCAGTTGTGTGTGCTAGCCAATAATAGTAGTAATAATTACAGTAACAACTTACCCTGAAGTCAGGGCTTTGACATTTCTAATTGGAAAACCTACCAAACTTTGGGGCTTCTAAAGAATACATCGTATTTACATTGAAAATATTTAATTTCTTTTTCCTTACACCCTGAAAGATTGGTTTAAAAACAACTTGGAGCTTAACTGGTAACACAATGCGGTTTGGTACCAATTTCTATTGCATTAAGGCAGGAAAAGGCAAATTACCAAAGCCAAATGAATGATATTTGATCATGTTTTTGTTTTTTATTTATAGTTTCAGTTTTTTTAAAGTAAATTTCTCTCTTCCTTTAATCAGAGAATCTAATTATATGTCATTTTCATCCTCTTCAGTATTTTTAAGTATAAATAATGTAGTGGTAGGTTAAAAAATTAATTAATTAATCTCATTTTTAAAACCAATGATTCAGTCTTAAATAGAAGAGAATATATTATAAATCAATTTTATTTGGTGATACAGTAATTAAAACATTAACAAAGTAATAACTTGGATAAAAAGATAGACATTTTACATTATTTTGTGACTGTAAATAATTTGGGGATTTGCAATAACTACTTGATATTAGCAGAGTTACAGAGATTACAGTAGGTGTAACCAAAGGTAATAAGTAGGAGCACTGTAGAAATACTGAGGCTGTTTTGGCTAGCTTCTAAAGGCCTAGATACGTGTTAAACTGGACAGAGAAGCATTTTAGAAACACGAGAACGCAAGCTCAAGGGATGCCTTCTGCGAACCATCAGCATCATGCAGCTTGTGAACACTGCAGTGCCTACTGGTGGGAGCACAAGGGGAAGTAACGCATCGGAGAGTCAGGAGGAGAGCAGCTGTGGTCTGCGTGCCCTCTGCCTTGGCGTCTGAGAGCGCAGCACTGAGAACTGTGGCCTGGAAACAATGTGGAGGCGGAAAGGCTGGGCTTCAGCTGAGGCCAGATCAGAAAGCTATAGTCTGCCTTCCCAGAGTGGCCGTGAGGGGGACACATTGACAGAGGGCCGTTTCATTGCTCCAGAAGCTGTTCCAAGACTTACAGCAGTCCCGAGGAAAAAGTACCCATGGAAGATACTTTGAAAAGTTCATGGAAAATGGAATTCATGATTGAGTTTATTTTGGTGTAAATTTTTTTAGATCTATGTATTGTTTTCTCCTAAAACTAATTTTCCATGAACGTTCAGAGTATACTTTGTATGTATGAGTTTCAAAACATCTTGTACCAAAGCTGTTACTTTGTAAAGTTGTCCCCCTGGGATTTTTGAAGCACCCTTACATGCTTTAAAAACCACTGACCTTCAGTAGACACTGTGACCATTTCTAATGTTAACAGCTCAGAGCTGCTTTCATTTCCTTCCATCCCTATAGTTGGCTTGATACAGATTCTGATAATTTCTCTTCCACAGTTGAAGATGCTCAGTCCACTTGAAATAGTGACCATCCTCTCACATCCCTCATCCAATGGCATTATTGGGGAAGGCTGACCAGTGATCTGACTCTTGTAGCCTGAGCTTTCCATCACGATTAGGGTTGGCCTGTGCAGTGGAGACTGGGGAAGATCCTCTCCTTCCCTCCCCATCTCTTTAGAGTTGCCACTGGTCAACCCTTGAGAGCCCCAGGGGAACATACAATCAAGTAGATTTGAAAGTGGCCTGAGGTGTAGGCATGCTCTCCCCTACTGATGTACAGAGCAATGCATAAAGGATGGAGCATGACCTACTTTATGCAAAAAGTTAGAGTGCTTAACTGAAATGGACAGATTCCTAGAAAGATGACAAACTGCAAAACCCAGGAACAGATAGAAAACCTGAATAGACCTACATTTAACATGTTCCCACATAAGAAAGTTGGTCCCAGATCTCAGATCTCTTCCTATTGGTGAATTGTATTACATATTTTAAAAAGGAATAATACCAATCCATCACAAACTCTCAGGAAACAGAGGAGGAAAAATTTCCCAACTCATACTGAGTTCTCTTATCAAAACCAAGATATCACAAGAATACTTCAGATCAATGTCCCTCGCAAACAGAGATGCGGCAGTCTTTAAAAATTAGGAAAGCTAGATGCAGTAAAATATTGAAAAGGTAGTATCAATTAGTATTTCTCCAAAGAATGCAAATTTGATGTAACATCAACAAAGTAATATAATAGACCATATTGATAAAAGCACAAGAGAGAAAGGTCATCTTTATGAATACAGAAAAGCATTTGATAAATTTCAAAAACTTCCACATTTGTTAAAAAATCTAAGCAAGTTAATAGAAGAGAACTTGTTAACTTGAGCAGTGAGGTGAAAAATATATACATATTTGAATTTTAAGAACTAAAACTGTCTTTTGCACAAATCATGTGACCGTGTATGTAGAAAATTCTAAATATTCCACAAAAATACTAAAATTAATGAGTTAATGAGGTATCAGAACACAATATGTGAAAGTCAATGGTACTTGTATTTGTGTGTACAAAAACCAACCATTTGTAACAAATGATGGCATCCTTACTTTCATCAAAATTACTTAGGAATAAATTTATGAAATTTAGCAAAATAAGTGTAAAATTCACATTCTGAAAACTAAATAAATAAATGGTCATTTCTCATGATCATTCACAAAGGACTAAAGGACTTGTACTATACACACACACACACACATACACATATATATGTATGTATATACATATATATGGTCTTAAGCAGTAAGAAACATGTATAGTCTTAACAAACAACTCAATTTAAAGTGGGGTTTGAATATATTTATCCCAAAGAAGATATGTGAATGGCTAAGAAATATGCTTAACATAATTACTTATGGAAATTCAATGAGATGTCAGCTACAGTCATTAAAATAAGTATAAACAATAGCAAATTTTGTTAAGGATAAGGCTTAGTGGTAACCTTTCTGCATCAATTTGGGAAAATAAAATGTTACAGTACTTTAGAAATCAATTTATCAGTTTCTTAAAGTGTTATAATCATGGTACTTATGAAACTCATCAGTTCCACTTTGAGAATCTACCCAAGAGAGGCAGATATGTCCATGTCAAGACATATATCCAAATCTTCATAGCATGATTCACTGTTTTTCCAAATTGTAAACAATTTGATGGTCCATCAGCAGGTGAATGGATAAAATAAATGTGATATGCCCATATAATGAGATACTATTTGGGTATTTTATTGAGCAATAAAAAGGAAGATTCGTACATGGATAAAACTCTGTAGCACTGTGCTAATTTAAAGATACAACATAGGATGGACGACATTGTCTTTGATTCTGTTTCTGTGCAAGGTCCAAAATGTAAGTCTGTGGAGGAGGAAAGCACGTGCCTGTGGATGGGAGCAGGGCGTAAATGGAAGGGGACTTGGTGTGGCAGTGGGTGAGTGCTGGTTGTGGTGGCGTCTTACAGCTGCTTCAGTTTGCCTGTGAAGGAGGAAAGCACGTGCCTGTGGATGGGAGCAGGGCGTAAATGGAAGGGAACTTGGTGTGGCAGTGGGTGAGTGTTGGCTATTGTGGCGTCTTACAGCTGTTTCAGTTTGCCACCACTGAGTTGTATACTTAGAGTGGACCAACTTATGACATGTAAATTAGACCTCAGTGAAGCTGCTGATGAAACATCACAGTGCAATGTTACTACATACTTCTTAGAGCAGCTGAAATTCAGCAGACTGACCATCCCAAGGCCTGTAAATCATGGGGGTGTCCTTGACTGCTCCTATGTTCCTCAAGGAAGTATGAAATGTCATATCCATGTGGGAGAACGTTTGGCAGTTTCTTAGATGTTAGACCCTAACATGGGACCCAGCCATTCTTCCTTTTATAGTTACCAAAGACCAATGAAAACTTGAGTCAGTGCATAAACTTGTGCAGGAGTCAAACTGGAAGCAGCTCATGTGCAACCAGAGGGCAATGGGCGCATTTCCATATCCATACAGTGGAGTACTCCACTGTAAAAGGACTGACTGATACAGGCAAATGTGGGTGAGTGCCTAGCAGGTCTACTGAGTAATGAGGCCATACGGAGAGGACTGCACTGTGCTGTTGTTCCTCTAAAACTTCAGGTAATGCAGTGTAGCCCATATGACGGAAAGCAGACTGGTGGTCACCCAAGAGTGGGAGTCAGGAGGGATTACAAAGGTTCTGTGGAAGCTTAGCGGGGGTGGGGAGATGCCCAAGTAAGTTACTTGAATTCTGGCAGCGATTTCATCTTTGCATTCATATATTCAAACTTACCAGTTTGTTTGCTTTAAAATTGTGCAGTTTATTTTGGTCAAATATATGATAATAAAACTTTTTTGAAAATAAGGACTTTTTTTAATAGTTGTTTTTTGCCCAGTTTTCTCTAGTAATTATCAAATTACTGTGTTGGGTCTTGGATTTAGGTCTTTGATCAATTCTGAATGGATTTTTATGTAAGGTTTAAGATGGGGGTCTAGTTTCATATTTCTGAATGCAGAGATCCAGTTTTTCTAGCACCATTTGTTGAAGAGACTGTTCTTGATTCAGGGATTGATTTTAGCTTTTTGTCATAAATAAGTTTATATCCTTTCTGTTGCTCTACAAGTCTGTTTTTGTGCAAGTACCAGGCTGTTTGGATTATAACTGCCCTTTAGGATGTCTTGAAATCTGGTGTCAGAATGCCTCATCCTTGTTTTTGCTGTATCATTGATTTGGCTATTTGGTGTCTGCTATGTTTACATATGAATTTCAGCATTTTTTATTTCTAGAGAAGAATATCATTGGTATTTTGACTATGGATCACATTGAATATGTAAATTGCTCTCTATAGTATGGACATTTGGATGATGATTCTTCCAACCTGTGAACATGGGAGATTTTTTTCCATTCTTTTTGTATCTTCTACTACTTATTTAATGTTTTGTAATTTTCATTGTAGAGATCTTTGACATCTTTGGTTAAATTTATTCCAAGATATTTGATTCCTTTTGAAGCTATTGTGAATGAGACTGATCTTTACAGTTTTCTCAGCCATGTCATTTTCTGTGCTGTTGATTTTTGTGTGTTGATTTTATATCCTACAATTTTACCAAATACTTTTATGAGTACCAGTAGTCTCTCAGTGGAGTCTTTTGGATGTCTTGTGTGTGTGTGTGTGTGTGTGTGTGTGTGTGTATACAGAGAATATGTCATCTGGAAATAGAAATAGTTTGATTTCTTCCTTTTTGATTTGTATCCCCTTGTTTTATTTTTCTTGCTTAAAGGCTGTGGCTAAAACCTCTAGGACTATATTAAATAGCAGTGGTAGGAGTGGGCATTCTTGTATGGTTCTGGATTTTAGGCAGAATGCTTCCAGTGGTTCCCTAATAATAGGATGCTGGCCATTGATTTGTTGTAGATCATCTTGATTATGTTGAGGGATGTTCTTTCACTATACAATTTGCTTAAGATTTTCATCATGAAATGATGTTGTATTTCAATAAATGCTTTCTCTGCATCTATTGAGATTTCGTTCTTTAATTTGTTAATGTAATAATGTTACCAGCTTTATTGATTTGAGAGTGTTGAACGATCCCTGCATACCAGGGTAAATCCTACTGGTCCGGGTGAATCATCTTTCTGGTGTGTTGTTGGATTTAATTAGCTAATATTTTTGTTGAGGATTTTTGCATCTGTGTTCATCAGGAGTAGTCTTCTATAGTTCTCTTTAGGAAACTCTGCAAGGCATTGGCATAGGCAAAGACTTCTTGGAAATGAAGCATGGGTAGTCAAAACCAAAATTGACAAATGGGATCACTTGAAGCTGAGAAGCTTCTGCCGTTCAAAAGAAACACTCAGCAAAGTGAAGAAACAACTGACAGAATGGGAGAAAACATTTGCAAACTATGCAAAGGATAAAGGGTTAATATCTAGACTGTATAAAGAGCTCTAGAAATTCAACAACAACAAAACAAACAATCCAGTTAAGAAATGAGCAAAGGATTTGAACAGGCATTTTTCAAGAGAAGAAATTCAAATGGCCGACAGACACTTGATAAATGCTCAGGATCAGTAGCCTTCGGGGAAATGCAAATTAAAACCACAATGAGGTTTCCCTTTACCCTAGTGACAATGGCTCTCAAACAGAAATCAACAAACAACTAATGCTGGTGAGGATGTGGGGAAAAAAGGTACTCTCATCCATTGTTTGTGGGAATGTGAACTGGTGCAGTCACTGTGGTAGACAGTATGGAGATAGCTCAGAAATCTGAAAACAGACCTACCACATGGGTAGGTCACTCCTGGGAATTGACCCAAACCAAAAGATGTCAGTACTTTAAAGGGATATCAGTGGCCCTCATGTTCATTGCAGCACAATTCAAAATAGCTAAGATGTGGAATCAACCCAGATATTTACCAACTATTGATTGGATAAAGAAATTGTGGTATATATACACTATGGAGTACTACTCAGCTGTGAAAAACAACAAAGCAATAACAACAACAACAAAATGAAATCCTGTGTCTTGCAACAAAATGGATACAACTAGAATCCATTATATTTAGTGAAATAAGCCAGTCCAAAAAGATACTATATGTTTTTCCTAGAGTACCTAAAATGTAATGCATTGGAGTGAAATGGACATTTTGAGACTCATTGTTTATTTACAGTCCCAGTCCTTGGCTCTTCTGTTCAGGGGCAGTTTTTTTTTTTTCTTCATATTTTTGGTGAACTCTTCTACTTAGTGTAGGGTTAATTTTATGATCATTAAGTAAAATGAAGTAGATCTTTGTAAAAATTAGAGTGGGTATGGGAGAGGGAGAAGGAAGAAGGGTTGTAGTGTGGGCAGAGTGGGCAGGGTGGGAAGTGTCACTATGTTCCTAAATCTTTAATATGAAATACATGAAACTTGTACAAACTTGTACAACTTAATACAGTTATTTTTTGGAGAAAGGCAGGTAAGAGATGGCTGCCATCTGCTGGTTCCCTCCCCACTTGTCTTCCAAAGGCCTTGATTGGGTTGAGGCAGGACCTAGGAACACTCAAGTTTCCCACATAGGTGGTGGACGTTCTATTATTTGAGCCATTATCCCTGCCTCTAAGGATGAGCTTAGCAGAAAGCTTGAATAAGGAGCCAAAGCCAGGGATGGAGCCCCAATTATTCCAAGTGGGTGGCATGAATGTTCTAACCATGAGGCTGAATGCCTGCCCCAGTAATGACTTCTAATTATTGCTTTCCTGTTTCAGTAGTGTCCCTTCCACACTCCTGCTGTTTATATAGATGTATTCTTTGTAGTAGTTTATTTTGATATACTCTTTTTTTGATATGGTTTATTTAAAGTTTAGAAAAAACATGTTTTATTTTAGGTGACATTTTGTACATAGCTCCAGAATTTGTTGATAAAAAAGTTACAATTTGTATAAACCTTCAAAGCCTTTAAGAGACTGAAACATATAAAGTATTTATATACTCTAAAAGTCCCCAAAATACTAGGATGTGTTGATGAAACTTGCTGGTTCCCAAGAAGTGTGTAACGTGTTTGGTTGGAAAGAGACATGGAAAGGACAAGGTGCTAATTCTTCAGCTGCCACTGTGCTTCCTGCGCAGTTCAAGTCTCAGACGGGGGTCGGGACAAGTCTGGCAGACAGAACAAAGCCCTGCAGGACTGCAGAGCTTCTGGTGGAGACTGCTGGTGACGGTGGGTGTAGTGTCGGAGGCTGCTGCTGCCTGGGGCGTCTGCTTCCTAGTTGTAAGTGGTGACTTCTGCATGGCATTAGCGAAGACAGCGCTTGCCGGTTCTATCCTCTCAGCTGTCCTACACAGAAGTCAGAAAGCTTTGTCCTAGGGTTTAAAGTCCTTCCTCTCTATACTCTGTGGCAGTGCCTCCTCCATGCAAGAAGGTGCAGGTGTCTGTGTTGTGGAGAATCAGTCTGCTCCAAACAGGTTTCCAGCTCGCCTCAGCTGTGGGAACACAGTGAGCAGGGGATAGCCCTCTGTGAATACCTCCGCCCCAGGTGGGGAGAAGACTTTCTTGTGGGAGTTACTATGCAGCCTGTGTGGGTGTCGCCATGCATGTTGGGATGTAGGGCATTACAGTCCTGGTTTGAAACAAGTTCTAGGCAGGGGAACAAAATGCTTAATTGTAAGACAGCAGGAATAACTGATGATCTCAGCCAACCAGGACTCTTTCCAGGATCACCAAATGGTGCTTTTCAACAGTGTAAGGCCTAGACCTCAGCTGCTAATGGAACCAGGCACTTACAGCCCCTGGCTGGTCACTAGTGGTTAGAGGGCAGTCGGGGGGCTGAGCGTGCAGAACACAGGCATCAGCAGCTGTGGTGGCAGGGAATGGGGCAAAGACAAAATTCTGGGATTACTAAGACAGTATTTCAATGTACTGGAATAAACCAAAGAGAAACCAATGTGTTAGCTGTCTAAAATATAAAGGGCTATGGATACTCTTCTGAATGACATAAAAGACACGTGGTTTTATTTTGGCTTAGGCTGCTTGAAAGCAGTGTGAAGGCAGAGCTGGTAGATGCCAGGAGTTGCCTGAGACTGGAAGCTCCTCCATCAAACACGCATGTCAGTGTGTCTTTACTTGGGAACAGTACTATGTTGTATGTGCCCACAGTGCTCTGTGCTTATTGTCTGTTGCATGATATACGAATTCTGCTCTGCATGAAGGAAACTTTCATCTGTAACTTTTTCCTGCAGGAAATAATATTTTTAGAGTAGCGAGAATGTCTCACACATGCCTCAATTTTTAAAATGTATTTTAATTGTTGTAATTATTGTCATATTTATTTGAAAGGCAGAGTCACAGAAAGAAAGATGAAGAACAGAGAGATCTTCCATCCACTGGTCACTCCCCAAATGGCTGCAACAGTCAGGACTGGGCCAGACCGAATCTAGGAGCCAGGAGCTTCTTCTGGGTCTCCCACATGGGTGCAGGGACCCATATACTTGGGCTATCTTCCACTGCTTTCCCAGGCCATTAGCATGGAGGCGGATTGAAAGTGAAGCAGGTGGGACTCGAACTGGTAGCCATATGGGTACCAGCATTGAAGGCAGTGGCTTAACTCACTACACCATAATGCTGGTCCCTATTTTAATTTTTAAAATTTATTCAATTGAAAGGCAGAGAGAGTGAGCGAGCAAGCACAAGCTTAAGAGCCCCTCTCTGCTGGTTCATTTTCCAGATGCCTGAAACATCTGGGGCTGTGCCTAGGAAAAACCAGAACTCAGTCTTAATTTGGATTTCCTCTGTGGGTGGCAAGAACCCAACTGCCTAAGCCCTCAACCTACTGCCTCCCAGGGTGCACATTAGCAGCAAGCTGGAATCGCGAGTGAAGCCTGGGGTCAAACTTGGACACTCCAATATGGGACACTGGTGTCCTTGAGCAGTGTGTTATCTGCTGTGCCGTACGCCTGTCCCAACATGCCAAAGTGTTTATTGGAGTCTTGCTTATATAATATGATGATTATATTGAAAAGGTTGAGTTAGAGAACAGAAAAGATGCCTTCCAGAAGTTAGCATGGGTAATTCATGAAGGGCAAGTTTGGGTTTGAAAATGGAATTGAAATATTAGAACAATAACATCATTATTTTTCTTCACCGTGTACTTATTACTGCCTTATTGGCTATATGTATGCCTTGTGAATGAATGCTACTTTTAGATTACAAAGTAATTTTTTTAAAGATTTTTTTTCTTAAAAGTCAGGATTTAAAGTATTTTTTATAGCAAACAACTTTGAATGAATCCACTTTGCAACTTTATGATTAGAAAACCCAAGTAGATTCTTGTGGCCCCTATGAAATTCTGTATGAAGTTTAGGAGTGTATATTCCTGTTTCTGAGAGGAGATCAATGAGGAATTTTTGGCCAATGTGGATATGACTAATTCTTAGAGAAAAAGTGAGAAACCACTTAGTGAAGGAACATGTGGCCATGCCTGGGCTGTGGTGCAGACTAACTGGGTGTTTTCAAATGACACCAACTTTCCCAGATGTGGTTTTGTGATTTGTCTACATTCTGTCACTGGTGCACATGAGCACATTTACTGTGGGGTTATTCACTTGTGCCTGTCCAAAGAGTAAAACAGACATTCTGATCCCTTCTAAGATGCTACGTGATGGCAGCATCAGCCTTGAGGCATTATGCTCTGCCACGCCGTGGTTTATCCTCCTCTAACTCAAAGCGACAGGCCCCTGGCTGTCCCCTCTTGGACTTCCAAACTGAACTTCCTGTGGTCGTGACCCTGTGAGAATCCTATTTTCTGAGGGCTTTTCACCACCTTGTGTCTCTTTGCTTGTTCAAAACCTTGAAATGACAATATCATGTATCTGGTACTCCCACCATCTCTGTTTTTTGAAACTTCATCTTCCCCTGGAGTTTTCCCAGCTCTGATCCTCTTTTTTTTATTTGACAGATAGAGTTAGTGAGAGAGAGAGAGAGAGAGACAGAAAGGTCTTCCTTCTGTTGGTTCACCCCCCAAATTGCCATTATGACCAGCGCTGTGCAGATCCGTAGCCAGGAGCCTGCTGCCCCTTCCTGATCTCCCATGCGAATGCAGGCACACAAGCACTTGGGCCATCCTCCACTGCCTTCCCCGGGCCACAGCAGAGAGCTGGACTGGAAGAGGAGCCACTGGAACTAGAACTCAGTGCCCATATGGGATGCTGGTGCTGCAGGCGGAGGATTAACCAAGTGAGCCATGGTGCTGGCCCATCTGATCCTCTTGTGGTTCCTGTCAACACTGACTGAACCTAGCATTTTTAAGACTAGACCACGTTAGAGAAATGGCAGCCCTGGCTGGATTTCTGCATGACCTTGCCTTCTTGCCTTCTCTGCTCCTCTCCACTGTGCACCTGCCAGATGGTGAGTAGAGACTGACTACCCATTCCCCTCCAGGAGCAGGCCATCCTGGAGCGGGAGGAACATGTAGCCAGGGAACATGGTGGCCAGATGACAGGCTGCACTGGCAGTAATGTAGGAGACCTCAGTGTTGTTTGATCACAGTCGACAAACAGATGGGAGTAATCACTGCACACCAAGCAGGAACCTAGGCACAGGAGCTGGATCACAGAGCTGAATCCGTGCCCCTGCTTGTCTTGTGGAACTCAGTTTTATTGTAGTGAGGAAGGAGATGCTTTACCACATCAGAACACGTAAGTGGAGTTAGCAGAAACGAGGTGCGAATGGTGGGAATCAGTGTGGGCACTGGAATCAGGGCAGACTGTGGTCTTCCATCAGATTGCAAAGCTCCGGGGAAAGAGGCTGCACTGCCTGCTCCATAAGTATCTTCTAGCTATAGAGATTTTGTAGGTTAGGAGTATTAAATGGAAATTTTCTGGATGAGTATTAAAATAGTATTACTTTATACCAATCATCCTTCTGGGAAAAGACTGCTTTAGAAACATCTTTAAGAAAGGATGTTGTTGATGGAAACCAACATTTTAGGACTTAGATTTATTATCATGAACAAAATACATATAGCCACATAGGTGTGCACACAGATTGTGTCTTTTAACAGAGTGTATATGACACTGGGAACCGTGTGTGTGTGTGTGTGTATGTGTGTGTGAGTGTGTGAGTTAAGAGAATCTGACCAGCAGAATACAATGTGGTGCTTCATTTTATATATATATATATATATATATATATATATATACACACACACACACACACACACACACACACATACACACACACAATGCAGCATACATATACATTAGGGCACTACTGTGTACCATAATCATAAGATGCTTTGTCATACCTATATTTATTTCCATTTAAAGGTGTTAATAATATATTTTAAGTTAAAATTAAATAATTTGTATAGAGTGGCACTTTTCTGAAGTCTCAATTATATTCACATGCTTCTTAGGCAGAGAATGTAGGAGATACTGAAAAGCTTCATGGTGCTTGCCTGATTTTTATGTTATTGAGTGACCTAAATTTTGGTTTTATTATATTTTTAGTTCTACTTTGTACATGTGTTATTTATAGACCAAAAGGAAATAATTCAAGTTTACATTGCACTTTTATGAGCATGTCTGAAAGCATCAGAACATTGTGATTTGATTTTTTCAAATATTTGCTGTACATACATCATAGCTTTATAAAAATGCAAATAGTGCATATGCCAGTAAGTCTTTGCCTGTGGAGTCAGTGATTAGAGATGACTAGATCTAAAGGAAATGATGGTGTTCCTCACCGTTTTCATTTATTTATGGGTAATGTAAGTGGAATTTAAATTATCTGATGTGTTTTCAGAGGGTCATTAAATTTTCTGTTAATATGATAGTGGTTTCATCTCTATTGTACGATCAAATTATTTCTGTTTATACTTTGTTGCTGTGGTATATATACAAATTTTTAATTAAGGCAATTTATTGTAGGAAGATGCAACTTTTAAAACCCAAGAGAAATAGTTGGAAAGTTGAAGTTTATGTGTCAGTATGATTTATGTAAATCTTCTTGAACTTTATATTTAGTGAATGAGTAAGTTAAATCATTGACATGTTTCTGGTTATCAGTGGAAGACCAAATGTAATTATCAGGCGGTTGAGTGGGGGGGAATAAAACTGCAATCTGTTGAGTACACAGATTTTGCCCAGTCTGCAAGAACTTTATATAAATTACCTCATTTAATCCAAATATTTTAAATCATCTCATGTCATAAATAGGAGGTAGGCAGGATTGGAAGGGTTCAGTAACCCACATGTCTTGGTAAATCTGACATCTGAAACGAGACCTTCATTGACTTCAGTCCTCTCTTTATTTTCTGTAGTTCCTGTCTTGCTATTTTCTGTAGGAATTTAAATATTCTGAGAAAAGAGGGATCAGTGGGTCTGGTGCTCTTGTAAAGACCTCGTAGACAACTGGAATTTGAGCTGAACTAAGACATGGTGTGTGGAACGTGGAGTCTGCTCTGCGGCAGGTGCAGCAGGGTCTGTGCAGGGGTTGCTGCCTCTGCTTGTGATGCTGCAGCCTGCCCCCCCCACTGCCTTCTGACCCCCATCCCACTGGACCCCTCCCCCACCAAGCACTCAGCGCTCCCTTCAGCTGTCTCCTCCCTCTAGAATAAGGCTTCATAAAGACGAGGACCATTGTTGGCTTTGGTCCTGAGATATGGTAAGCACATACTTAGCAGGTGCTCACCTGAAGATATGAAGAAGTGGAATTGATGGGCCTAGTGAGATCAGTCCTAATGGAGCAGAAAAGGTGTCTTGCATGGACTGGATTCCCATTGAATAAATACAGCAGAACTGGGTTGTTAGGGCATGAATATGAAACAAAGGAATTTGTCTCTTGTTTGTTAGGAGCGGAAGAATTTTCTGAAGATTTTATTTTAAATAACAGTGCATTAATTTAATGTCATAAAATAATATCCTAGTAACATTTGGTGGCATTTGCTTTTTGAATGCTCTTGATTTTTTTAGAGATTTATTTTTTTTTGAAAGAGTGTCAGAGAAAGAGTGGGAGGTACATTTATATTATTGGGATGTTGTTTCACTTCAGATCTGTAAGGTGACAAAAGACGTTAGATGCCCTGCCCACAGCAGGACAGTCAGTTGCTGTGATCTGGGTGTCAAATCGTAGTCTGTGCTCTGAGCCCCTGTGGAACCAGCTCCGCTTAGGTGTTTCAGCAGGTAACTCCACAGTGGACGGGATGCTGAGAGTTCTATCTCGGGCAAGAGACTCCATCGAAGTAGAAACACAAGTACAGGAAGTAAGCTAGAGGGTTCCCTTATTCTAGAACATTCCGCCGTACTCACCCATTTCCTCAGTTTTCTAGAATACTGTATTCCCTACATAGAAAAGACTTGTCATTTGTTTAATAAAAACTGGTTGCTAAGTTGGATGCAGGGATGGGAAAGTGGCTGAAGAGGCGCAATGGCTTGTGGCTGCCTGGGGCCCCTCCTCCCGGGCGCCTACAGGAGGAGTCTCTCTCCTCATCCTCAGGCATAGAGATACTTCATATATAAAGTCTTGACACTTGGTGTGTCTTGGGAGTGCAGGGGCACACCACTAGCTGCCCCTGGAGTTCTTTTTTATTTTCTGAAAAATCACTCTTGGTCCTGCAGTCCTTGCTGTTAGAGGCATATGCCCCAGCCCCTACACCACCCCTGCTGCTGCCTGGGTATGTGTGAACCTCGAGGGCAGTTCCTGTAATTATGAAACACGAATCCAATTAAGAAATAGATTTCTAAGTCAGCTCATAAGGTTTAAAAAAATCCAGAAATCATCTATAGGCAAATTTCTCTCATTTTTTTAAAATTAAGGGAGTCCATCAAAACAAAAAAATTGTTGGTTTTGTACATATGTACCGGTAGGATATCTTTCACACACCCAAGTTTCAGAAGCACCAACTAATCAAAACTACCAGACAAAGCAAAAGGAACATTTACTTGCACGTGTCTGGGTATTTCAACTACACTTAATTGAAACGACTTTCATGTTTGTTGTAATGATTACTAGAGAGGAGGAAACTCCGAAGTGCTGTAGCTTGATAGATTCCCATCTCAGTTTTCTACGTATTCACCAGGTCCTGCTTTTCATTATTTGACCTTCTCATCCATGCTTGTTGAATTTCTTGCATAAAAACGTAAATAATCCAAGTGATGTGAGCTTCTGTATCTTTAGAGTATGTTAGTAGCACTTGTCACAGTGGTTGCACTAGGCCTGTCTTCAGAGATTTAAGTTCTGATAAAGTGTGAAGAGTTGAAAAGTAAATGAAACATTTTTGTAATGTGACTTCAGTGTAGAAGATAAAATGCATTTTTCCTATAGCATTGTTATATTAGGGAACTCAGATGCAATACTGTAAACATTTTTCAACAACTATAGCATATATAAATGAGTGTTTATTATGAAATTAAAAAATGGACACTGTTTATTGAGTGGCTACTGTTATCTGATAGCACTGAGCTTGGTAAGTTCTGAAAGGTTCTCAGGTTAAGTCAATGCATATACTGCTGAAATCCAGTACAGCTTAGGAACTTAAGCACTTGAGAGGTATAATAACATATTTTTGAAAGACAAGCTTAGAAAGAAAGGTGGTGGGGGTTGAGGGTGTGGAAAGAAAGAACTTACTCATGTTTGCGTGCTGTGTTTTCTCAATGAGAACCCCACGGGGGTCTCACTCAGACCAGGTGCACACCACCAGTATCCCTGTACCAATAAACAATGCTAGCAGATTGGTCTAAACAGCTGGCACCCCTTGCACCCATGGTACAAGGCAGCACGACCTTGGCCAGGGGACTGAACAGGTGCATTCAGTTCAGGGAAACAGCTAGGCCGCTCCAGGTCTCCTGGAATCTTCCCTCATGTCATGAAGGACAGTGGCTTTTTTGGATATTCATGTGTGCCGCACCTTATGGAAAACTCCAAGTGTTATAAATCCACGGTAGGGTTTTGGTATACTTGGGTATGGCACACAGTACAGTTTACAGGCTGTTCTGGTTGAAAACTTCTTAAAAAGTACTCTGGAGAAAGGCTGTTGTATTTCATTTGCCCTCTGAAGTTCCTGTTTACTTCTAACTCTTTAAGTTTGGTATATTTAACCTTTTACAATTAAAAAATATCAAATTGTAAGGTTTTGGCACAGACACCATTGCGAATGAGCCTTTGAGTTTCTTGAGACTGAGTGATGTGTTCTGTATTTCAGTAGTTACTCAGCTTCTAACTGTGTCTTCCCTTTCCTCTCCCTCTGCAGATGAATCGACTCCTAAGGAAGTCAGCAGGGTAAGTGCTGTGAATTTAATTTCTACCTGCACTGCCATGAGCAGGACATATTGGCCTCTTCTGTATAGTTTCCCAGTGTACTCACATGTTAACATATTGGAAAAATAATTAATATTAACGACTAGTGAATTCAGCCAGTAGAGAGAGGATGCAGATTAAACATAGCCAACAGAACACTTTGTTTGATGCGCACGTGTGTATGGAGTTGTCTGAATCAGTTGCCGATTTTTAGAAGTTGAGAGGCTTCCTGTAAAGATTGGATCTCTGGTTCTCTTGACAAACAGAAGATGAAGCAGCCTGGACGCAGCATGCCCGCGTGGCAGCGCCTCCCAAAGCAGGTAGCAGAAGTCGGTTCAGATGCCTGCCCTGCTGTCCAGTCCTCACCTTCCTCCCCTGAGCCACATGTGCACATGTGCGTTTCTCCTCCAACCCCTGCCTTCGAGCCCATGCACCTTTCTTTTGTGAGAACAGAAAACTAAAACCCACGTATTGAAGGCATGACATTGCTTGACACTTTTAGAAGTACTAATTGCCCTGGTTTTTATATCCTACAGAAGCACCTAGTTTTAATGTCAGGAGACTTAGCAAACTTAAAAAATTTATAGCCAATGAGTACTAAAACCACTGCAGAGTTCTTAATAATTACATGTGGGGAAAGTATCTGGTTTTCTGCATACAGATAAAGATTCTAAATAAAAATAATCAGTCTGAATTGCATATAAGCAACATAGTGTAAGAGATCCCTCTTTACCGTGAGGTATAAGCTAAATAACTGCAAATGGAGTTACATCTGTAGATCTCATCCTTTATTTTTAATATCTAAAATGGCTAGGGCCAGGGCTGGGAAGAACTGCCCTGGGCTTGGCAACCAAACACACCTGTAAGATTTCTCTGCATCGCAGAATTTCACTGAGTACCTTCACTATTAATGTCACATTCACAGAGCTCACCCCTGGATAGTTCCCTGGATAGCATCAAGATTGGTCTGCCTAGAATTTAGCAGCCTCTAGGAGCCACAGAAAATGCCAGAGAGTCATGCATGAGGATTAAAAGGAGATTTTCACAAGTGAACATGGGCAGAGTTATAAACTAGTGGGGTATTGATGTTGGCAAAGCTGCTATTACAGATTTCTGAAGGCGCACCATGCGTTTTATAAACCAGGGGCCATAAAACTGCAGTTCACTCCTCAATAATCTTCTTTTGTAAAATCCCAAGCTAACTTTACTGCACAGGAAATGCCTAAGCTCAATTTAACTTTTACAGCCTTGAAGGGATTTAAGCTTTTGGTGTTATTTTTGAGGGAGATTGGAGAAGGAAAGCCCAGGCCAGATGTTTCAGATCCATCCTTGTGTTTCCTTTGCATCCTGTTTAACAATAAAGGTTGGGATTGCACTTCTGATACCTGATTTGTGTCACTGTTTCACCTCTGTTCACCTGTTTGGTGGAACATCTCTCAGCCCCTGCATCCTACGTTATGAAGATTTCATATCACAGTGACATCACAGATTCTGTAATTTCTTCCCACTCCTTCACTGATAAACTATATTGTATATGGAGAGAGTAGTAACATGGGCAAAGAGTAGATTTCTTATGTAACAGAAATGTGTATATATTCAGTGACACAAAACATTTCTTTAGAGCCTCTTGGATTCTGAGTGTTGCATTGTGCGGGCACTTCTTCCCATGCCAGGGCTTGTTTCTGAGTGAAGAGGGAAGAGGGTCTGCTCAGCCAGGGCGCTGATGATGCTGTGTCCTATCTTTGAGGCTGTTACAAACAGTGGTGCAAGTACACATTGCTGTTTTTTTGTAAGATTCTCTATGCCAGATTTGGAGAAAGCGCATCTCTGGGAAGTGCTAGCTTTCTGGGCTGATGACCTAGAAGGCCACCAGTAGGTGGTGGTTAAAGCTCTTTCTGCATGTATGCCATATGCTGCCCGATGCTGCTTTGACTGATACTCAGAAAGAAACAGTGTAACACTGTTTTCAATTGAGAGCCAGAATTAGAACTATCTAAAGCAACCTTTTGCATGGTGGTGGTGCCTGGCCCCAGGGCTTCACGCTCTGTAGTGAGGCAGGTTGTTAACCACCCAGGCAGCTCTGATTATGGACAGCACTGTCTCACAGTCACGCAGCCCCTTTTCAATCGCTATCCCCCCCCCCCTTTTTATATTTGACAGATAGAGTTATAGACAGTGAGAGAAAGAAAGGAAGGTCTTCCTTCCCTTGGTTCACTCCACAAATGACCGATATGGCCAGCGCTGTGCTGATCTGAAGTCAGGAGCTGGGTGCTTCCTCCTGGTCTCCCATGTGGGTGCAGGGGCCCAAGCACTGTGGCCATCCTCCGCTGCCCTCCCGGGCCACAGCAGAGAGCTGGACTGGAAGAGGAGCAACTGGGACTAGAACCCAGGGTGCCAGCACTACAGGCAGAGGATTAGCCCAGTGAGCCACGGTGCTGGCCTCACTGTCCCTTTTGATAGTCTGACTCTTGCAGTAACTCACCAGAGGCTCTCCATCTTCCCTAAGTGCAAGCGCTCTGAGTGCAGGGGTTGTGTTGCTTCTTTCGTAGGGAGGCACCTTAATTGAAAAACATTGTGTTTTCTGTGTGCCACTTTAGGATCCGGATGACATTCTCATGGGCCAATTGTGCATGATTATATATTCTCAAAATGTGGCAGCTATAACATAACTTTGTACAAGTTTATAACCCAGAACTTTGTAACATAACTTGGCTTGGCCCCTGGATCAGGTAAGGTAGCACAGATAGCTGTCTTGGTATGGAACTAATTCTCTACATATTTTTAATGAGAATTAGCTCTTCAAAGAAATCATAGGGATTTCTAATTTTTGAGTTTTAGTAAACTGCTGTTTTGTTTTTCATGAAATTAAGTCCAATCCGTAGACTTTTTATTTCTTCTTCTCTCCTGTTTTCCCATTTTCTCTTCTTCCCTCCCTCTCTTCCTATCTTTCTCCTTACCTGCCATTCATTCAGTTGGCAAATTTGTGTTGAGTGTTTCAGACAGTTCTAAAGGTCTGGGGACATAGTGGTGAGCAAAACAGTCAATATTCTGGTTTATATAGTATACAGAGGACTGGAGGAGGTAAACACAGTTCACACACACACACACACACACACACATAGTCTTTGTCATGAAGAGTGTACCCCTGACAGACCAGGTGGATACCTCAATATAGAACTGAGGGTCTAGGCTGCAGTCAAACTGGAGTTTTTATGGATTTTGGATGTGGGCCTTCTTTCTACTTCCCCTGTAACCTCTCTGGAATATTACTGGGTGGACAGCTTTCTAGGTGTGGAATCCCTCCCAGAACTTCGTAATAGTCCCCCTTTATGAATAGCAGCCAAAATTCCCCTAAGCTGCCCCCAGAAAAAGGGCTGGGACCTACCCAACCAAGTTATTGAACAATGGCAAGACTTTGGATATGTAAATGGTGGTTTGCTTGCTCATGACTGCCTAGCTACCTTAACATCCTCCTTAGCCCATAACCTTATGGGGGGGTAATGTGGATGAAGGTCCATTGTCTAACGTTGCTCCAGAGACCACATATGGGCGTGTAGCTGCTTATGGGCACTCTTCTCTTCCTCTTCTCTTGTGTCTCTCTCAGGTGTTTGGAGGCATCTTAGGAGAGATTCTCTTGCATAGTTAGGGGTTAGTCATGTCATCCAGGGGTTAGGCTGGAAGCCCTGTCCCGTGAGCGTCTGGAGCTGCATGTATTCTGTTAGAGACACAGTGGACAATGGCGTTAGAGACACATGGTCCAGAGAGAGGCACACGAGAGTGGAAGCTGTGGTCATGGAAGTCCTGGCTGTGGCCCCTCTGTGGCCCTGTAAGAGGAAAGTTGGTTGGGGTATGTGCATGTGAGTGGGGTACAGGCAGTGTGTAAAGACTGTGTCGTCA
The DNA here is from genome assembly GCA_949820135.1 of Sylvilagus floridanus. Taxonomy (NCBI): domain Eukaryota; kingdom Metazoa; phylum Chordata; class Mammalia; order Lagomorpha; family Leporidae; genus Sylvilagus; species Sylvilagus floridanus. The sequence continues at coordinate 3,232,012 of OX463227.1, forward strand.
ATGACATTACTGAGGGCATTGTCTGCAGAGGACCACAGGTAGGAAACGCTAGACCCTGGACACTGCAGTTGTGATGCTGAGGAAGACGTGGAGAAGTCAGCCGAGGAGATGAGGGAGAAGTTGGTGAAGGAGGAGGCAACCACAAAGCTTTGTCAGCATTTTGTTGTGGGGTTGCAAGTGCAGGGCTGTGCATTGCCTTCAGCGTCCTTCCATCTTGTTGGCCCATCTCACTTTGCTGAGATGAGGCTCACTCTTGTTTCTATCATCTGCATTCTATATGTTTCTCCATATGTCGAGGCCACAAATTTGAGTAATTTCCCAAATTGTTTCCCATGGCCCTCTTTTTGTAATTTATCACCTGTCACAATACTCAGTGCAGAAAATGTCACTCAAGAGATTCATGAAGGGTTCTGTCACATGCTTTGTTGAAACCCACATATCTTGGCCAATCCTGATGTATTTTCTGATGAGACATTGTTGTTCAGTCAGCAAGTATTAATTGAGCCTCTGATCATGGAGACTTTTGAGGTATGTCAGGAGGAAACTAGATGAAACCCCTGCTCTCATGGAGTGTTCCTAAGAGGGGACAGACTCAGTGAGACCAGCAAGTAACACATGCGCCTGTTCAGTGCTAACGAGTTTGTGGAGACAGACAATTAAAGAGCAGGGCAGGTGATGTGGGGCATGACCAGGGCAGTCTCAACACAGACACCTCCGAGGGAGGAATCAAGGGGAGAGAAGCAGTGAACTACTCAGAGAACAAGGGGGGCGCATTCCAGGCAGATGGTACAGTAAGGACAAAGACAGGGAGAGAGGTCCCTGGCACCCTCAAGGCATAGTGAGGGGACCATCCTGGCCAGAGCTGAATGAGTTAAGGTGAGAACTTGGGTCAGAGAGGATGGGGCAGGGATACAGTTTCAGGCATGTTTTTGTCAGTTCTTTTCATCTAAAGAAGACAATCTTAACACATACTAAACTGAGCTCCTGTGTACAAAGAGAATTGAAAATGAATCTGGATGTGAATGAAAGGGGAGGGGGAGTGGGTAAGGGGGAAAGGTAGCGGGGGGGAGGGGAGGTATGGGTGGGGAAGCCATTGCAACCCACAAGTTGTACCTTGGAAATTTATATTCTAAATAAAAAAAATTCAAAGAAAAAAAAATAAAGAAGACAATATTAAACCTTTCTTTCTTTCTTTTTTTTTTTTTGCTTTTATTTAAAGAATATAAATTTCCAAAGTATACCTTATGGATTCCAATGGCTCCCCCCACACACAACTTCCCTCCCTCCCGCCACCCTCCCCTCTCCCGCTCCCTCTCCCCTTCTGTTCACATCAAGATTCATTTTCAATTCTCTTTATACACAGAAGATCAGTTTAGAACATATTATGTAAAGATTTCAACAGTTTGCCCTCACATAGAGACACAAACTGAAATTATTGTTGGAGTACTAGTTATAGTATTAATTCACAATGTACAGTACATTAAAGACAGAGATCCTACATGATTTTTTTTAAAGAATTGATTAATTATCTATGCAATTTCCAATTTAACACCAAGAATTTTTTAATCATTTGCAATTATCTTTATACACAGAAGATCGATATAATATTATAGTATGTAAAGATTTCATCAGTTTGCACCCACACAGAGACACAAAGTGAAAAAATACTGTTTCATTACTAGTAATAGCATTATTTCACATTGGATAACACATTAAGGACGGATCCCTCATGAGACGTAAGTACACAGTGACTCCTGTTGTTGATTTAACAATTTGACACTCTTGTTTATGGTGTCAGTAATCTCCCCAGGCTCTAGTCATGAGTTGCCGAGGCTATGGAAGCCTTTAGGGTTCGCCGACTTCGATCTTAATCCGACAGGGTCATAGTCAAAGTGGAAGTTCTCTCCTCCCTTCAGAGAAAGGTACCTCCTTCTTTGATGGCCCCGTTCTTTCCACTGGGATCTCACCCGCAGAGATCCTTCATTTAGGTCTTCTTTTTTTTTGTTTTTCAGAGTGTCTTAGCTTTCCATGCCTAAAATATTCTCATGGGCTTTTGAGCCAGATCCGAATGCCTTAAGGGCCGATTCTGAGGCCAGAGTGCTATTCAGGACATCTGCCATTCTATGAGTCTGCTGTGTATCTCGCTTCCCATGTTGGATCATTCTCTCCCTTTTTCATTCTATCAGTTAGTATTAGCAGACACTAGTCTTGTTGGTGTGAACGCTTTTACTCTTAGACCTATCAGTGTGATCAATTGTGAGCTGAAATTGATCACCTGGACTAATGAGATGGCCTTGGTACATGCCACCTTGATGGGAATGTATTGGAATCCCCTGGCACACTTCTAACTCTATCATTTGGGGCAGTTCCGATTGAGCATGTCCCAAACTGTACATCTCCTCCCTCTCTTATTCCCACTCTTATATTTCACAGGGATCACTTTTCATTTAAAATTTAAACACCTATGGCTAATTGTGTGTTAGTTGCCAGATTCAACCCATAGTACTAGAACGAATACAAACAACAAGGGGAGATACTAAAATGGGTAAAGATTTAGATTGTACATCAACAGTTCAGACAGGAGCTGATCATGTCTTATTTTCTCATAGTGTTCATTTCGTTTCAACAGATTTCTTCTTTGGTGCTCAGTTAATCATCACCAATCAGGGAAAACAAATGATATTTGTCTTTTTGGGACTGGCTTAATTCACTCAGCATGATGTTTTCCAGATCCCTCCATTTTGTTGCAAATGATCGGATTTCATTGTTTTTGACTGCTGTATAGTATTCTGTAGAGTACATGTCCCATAATTTCCTAATCCAGTCTACTGTTGATGGGCATTTGAGTTGGTTCCAGGTCTTAGCTATTGTGAACTGAGCTGCAATAAACATTAGTGTGCAGACGGCTTTTTTGTTTGCCAATTTAATTTCCTTTGGGTAAATTCCAAGGAGTGGGATGGCTGGGTTGTATGGTAGGGTTATATTCATGTTTCTGAGGAGTCTCCAGATTGACTTCCATAGTGGTTTAACCAGTTTGCATTCCCACCAACAGTGGATTAGTGTCCCTTTTTCCCCACATCCTCTCCAGCATCTATTGTTGGTAGATTTCTGAATGTGAGCCATTCTGACTGGGGTGAGGTGAAACCTCATTGTGGTCTTGATTTGCATTTCTCTGATTGCCAGTGATCTTGAGCATTTTTTCATGTGTCTGTTGGCCATTTGGATTTCCTCTCTGGAAAAATGTCTATTGAGGTCCTTAGCCCATCTCTTAAGTGGGTTGTTTGTTTTAATGTTGTGTCGTTTCTTGATTTCATTGTAGATTCTCGTTATCAGCCCTTTATCTGTTGCATAGTTTGCAAATATTTTTTCCCATTCTGAAGGTTTCCTATTCACTTTCCTGACTGTTTCTTTTGCAGTACAGAAACTTCTCAGTTTGATGCGATCCCAATAGTTAATTTTGGCTTTGAGTGCCTGTGCTTTTGGGGTATTTTCCAAGAAGTCTTTGCCAGTACCTATATCTTGCAGGGTTTCTCCTATGCTCTCCAGTAATTTGATGGTGTCGGGTCGTAGGTTTAAGTTTTTGATCCATGTTGAATGAATTTTTGTGTAAGGTGTAAGGTAGGGGTCTTGCTTCATGATTCTGCAGGTGGAAATCCAGTTTTCCCAGCACCATTTGTTAAATAGACTGTCTTTACTCCAGGGGTTAGTTTTGGGTCCTTGATCAAATATAAGTTGGCTGTAGATGTTTGGATTGATTTCAGGTGTTTCTATTCTGTTCCATTGGTCTATCCATCTGTTTCTGTACCAGTACCATGCTGTTTTGATTACAACTGCCCTGTAGTATGTCCTGAAATCTGGTATTGTGATGCCTCCAGCTTTGTTTTTGTTGTACAAGATTGCTTTAGCTATTCGAGGCCTCTTATTCCTCCATACGAATTTCAGCAACATTTTTTCCAGATCTGAGAAGAAAGCCTTTGGTATCTTGATTGGGATTGCATTGAATCTGTAAATTGCTTTTGGGAGAATGGACATTTTGATGATATTGATTCTTCCAATCCATGAGCATGGGAGATTTCTCCATTTTTTGGTGTCCTCTTCTATTTCTTTCTTTAAGGTTTTATAATTTTCATCATAGAGATCTTTAACATCCTTGGTTAAGTTTATTCCAAGGTATTTGATTGTTTTTGTGGCTATTGTGAATGGGATTGATTTTAGCAGTTCTTCCTCAGCCATGGCATTGCTTGTGTGTATAAAGGCTGTTGATTTTTGTGCATTGATTTTATATCCTGCTACTTTGCCAAACTCTTCTATGAGTTCCAATAGTCTCTTAGTAGAGTTTTTTGGGTCCCCTAAATAAAGAATCATATCATCTGCAAAGAGGGATAGTTTGAATTCTTCCTTCCCAACTTGTATCCCTTTGATTTCTTTTTCTCGCCTAATAGCTCTGGCTAAGACTTCCAGCACTATATTGAATAGCAGTGGCGAGAGTGGGCATCCCTGTTTGGTGCCAGATCTCAGTGGGATTGCTTGCAGCTTTTCCCCGTTCAATAGGATACTGGCCGTGGGTTTTTCATAAATTGCTTTGATTATATTGAGGAATGTGCCTTCTATACCCAGTTTGCTTAGGGTTTTCATCATGAAAGGGTGTTGTATTTTATCAAATGCTTTCTCCGCGTCTATTGAAATAATCATATGGTTTTTCTTCTGCTGTCTGTTAATGTGGTGTATCACGTTGATTGTTTTGCGAAGATTGAACCATCCCTGCATACCAGGGATAAACCCTACTTGGTCTGGGTGGATGATCTTTCTGATGTGTTGTTGTATTCTATTGGCAAAAATTTTATTGAGGATTTTTGCATCTATGTTCATCAGGGATATTGGTCTGTAATTCTCTTTCAATACTGCATCTTTTCCCGGTTTAGGAATTAAGGTGATGCTGGCTTCGTAGAAAGAATTTGGGAGGATTCCCTCTTTTTCGATTGTTCTGAATAGTTTGAGAAGGATTGGAGTTAGTTCTTCTTTAAATGTCTGGTAGAATTCAGCAGTGAATCTGTCTGGTCCTGGGCTTTTCTTTGTTGGGAGGGCATTTATTACTGTTTCAATTTCCGTCTCAGTTATGGGTCTGTTTAGGTTTTCTATGTCTTCCTGGTTCAGTTTAGGTAGGTTGTATGTGTCCAGGAATCTATCCATTTCTGATAGTAAACCTTTCTTTCATTATTATTGTTATTATTTCTGTTGTTGTTCAAGTGATCTCAGGCTATAGTAAAAAAAAAATTCTGATGAGATTAGAAAAATATCAATGAGAAAATATCGAGTTAGGAAGAGTATTTGGATGCTGCATGGCTAGAATATGCCAAGTTGTAGCCAGGTCTGGAATTCCTTGGTAAAGTCTTTGCCTCTCAAAGTGATGTAAGCCTTTTCCAAAAATACTCTCATTTTTTGTATTTAATGTTATGAAGCAGAATATGAGATCACTGTGATTTTTTACTTAGAAACTTATATTTTTACATTTTTGAATATTTTTAGTTTATCATTTTCACTTTCATTGCTTTTACTAGGTTACATGTAAATACAGTGAATTTTATTATTATTATTTTTTAAATATAAAGCTTTTATTTAAAGAATATAAATTTCCAAAGTACAGCTTATGGATTACAATGGCTCCCCCCCCCACAACTTCCCTCCCTCCCGCTACCCTCCTCTTTCCCGCTCCCTCTCCCCTTGCATTCACATCAAGATTCATTTTCAATTCTCTTTATATACAGAAGATCAGTTTAGTACATATTACATAAAGATTTCAACAGTTTGCCCTCACATAGAGACACAAAGTGAAAATACTGTTGGAGTACTAGTTATAGTATTAATTCACATTGTATAGCACATTAAGGACAGAGATCCTACATGATTTTTTTTAAAGAATTGATCAATTATCTATGCAATTTCCAATTTAACACCAAGTTTTTTTTAATCATTTTCAATTATCTTTATATACAGAAGATCGATTTAGTATATACTATGTAAAGATTTCATCAGTTTGCACCCACACAGAAACACAAAGTGTAAAAATACTGTTTCAGTACTAGTAATAGCATTATTTCACATTGGATAACACATTAAGGACAGATCCCTCATGAGACGTAAGTATACAGTGACTCCTGTTGTTGATTTAACAATTTGACACTCTTGTTTATGGTGTCAGTAATCTCCCTAGGCTCTAGTCATGAGTTGCCAAGGCTATGGAAGCCTTTAGGGTTCGCCGACTTCGATCTTATTCTGACAGGGTCATAGTCAAAGTGGAAGTTCTTTCATCCCTTCAGAGAAAGGTACCTCCTTCTTTGATGGCCCCGTTCTTTCCACTGGGATCTCACTCACAGAGATCTTTCATTTAGGTCTTCTTTTTTTTGTTTTTCAGAGTGTCTTAGCTTTCCATGCCTAAAATATTCTCATGGGAATTTTATTATTTTAACCTGGTATGTGGGACTTCTCAATTATTTTAAAAGTCTTATTTAGTTCAGAATGTTCTTTTCATTTCTTGATACATGGTTCTTTCTTAGTTGTTTTATTATCTTCAAGATCATCAAATATCCATGGCTCTCATATTCTCTGATTCTTTGACTACATGTTTTAGAATCATGAAAATGATTCACTGTGTCATTGATTTGAACTTCTGCAGAATAGCTCTCTTTTTTGCATTTTCTGATTCTACTTAAATTTATATTGATACTCTTTTTGCTGAAAATGACTTTATATTTTAGGTGCTTTCTCTCCATTGCAGTCTGTCTTTTGGTCCCTTTAATAACCTCTTATCATTAGTTCTTTCTCTTCTTGTTTTAAAAAGATTTATTTTATTTATTTGAAAGGCAGAGGCAGTGAGGGGAGGAGAGAGAGAGCTTTAATTTTCTCGTTTCACTCCCTAGATGGCTGCAACAGCTGGGGCTGGGCCAGTCCAAAGCCAGGAGCCAGGAGCTTCATTAAGTCTTCCACAAGGGTTCAGGGACTCCAGCACCTGGTCGTCCTCTGTTGTTTTCCCAGGCACATTAGAAGGGAGCTGGATATGAGGAGGAACAGCTGGGACTCAAACCCACAACATTATGGGATGTCAGTGTTGCAGGCAGCAGCTTAACCCTTCACACCACAACATTGGCTCCTCCCCTCCCCTCCTCTCCCCCCTCCCTCTTTCCATCTCTTTTTCTCTGTCCCCCCCCCCCCCCCCCCATGCAAAGCAGGTGCTTTCTTTCTTTTTTTTGACAGGCACAGTGGACAGTGAGAGAGAGAGAGACAGAGAGAAAGGTCTTCCTTTACCTTTGGTTCACCCTCCAATGGCTGCCACGGCCTGAGTGCTGCGGCTGGCGCACCACGCCGATCTGAAGCCAGGAGCCAGGTACTTCCTCCTGGTCTCCCATGCGGTTGCAGGGCCCAAGCACTTGGGCCATCTTCCCCTGCACTCCCGGGCCAGAGCAGAGAGCTGGACTGGAAGAGGGGCAACCAGGACAGAATCTGGTGCCCCAACTGGGACTAGAACCCAGTGTGCTGGCGCCGCAGGCAGAGGATTAGCCTAGTGAGCCAAGGCACCGGCCAGCAGGTACTTTCTTAAGATTCATTTTCAGAGACCCTCCTTCCGGTGGCACTGAATACTAGCTTTTGTCTTGTGAACTAATATAATATAGATACCCTAGGAATTTTCAGTAGCTATTCTTCTTTCTCAAAAATGTTGTGATGTGAATACTTGTTGCAGGATTCTTTGTTGATTTCATTTTTTAGTGCTTGTTTTTGAATGAGGTTAAGTTTACTATTTATAGGTAGGCTCTGCTTATCATCTGTTACCATTCATGTAAACATTCTAAATGTCCATTGTATATTTCTGTTGGAGGGTCAGATTATGAGGTTTAATGACACCAGTTCATCCTGAAGTGACTGAGGGGAGTCCAAAGGGAACTGGAAATATGGACATCCTCCTAGGGAGATTTGATCCCTGAGATTTTTCTTTCGATTGATTGAAACAAATTACTCTCCTGGATCAAGATTTCATTATCTTGCCTTCCTTTGAAGTTGTTCTGGTAAACAGTCTGACTGTTTGTGTTCTGTTTAGTGTTTTGTATGCCAGGTTAAAGGAATGTTCAGTTTTGTGTGTATACCATGGAGTTTCTGTGGGTCTTCATTGTGCCTTTCTGAATACAGGGCCCTTTTGGAGAGAGAGAGAGCAGGAGCTTATCTAACTGGTATCATGTCCAGCAGAGTTGTCAGGAAAGTTATGGCATGCAGCAGTGACAGTCACCTAATTTCATTACTGGTTTAGCTTCCTTCTATTTTTACATTTCTTTGAATATTTAGTAAAGTGAGTAGGTAGAAGTTTATAGGATGCCAACTTTAAAATAATTGTTTTTTTCCAACGTAGTTGGTTTTTGCTCTTGTTTATTGAATGCCAGTTTATGTAAGACATTGTTGTGTTATCTACTTAATACCCACAAGCGTTTGTTTTACAAATTAATCTGACAGTATGTGACATATGATAATCCTCTTCTTCTTTTTTTTTTTTTTTTTGCCAGGTAGAGTGGACAGTGAGAGAGAGAGAGACAGAGAGAAAGGTCTTCCTTTGCCATTGGTTCACCCTTCAATGGCCTCCACGGCCGGCACACCATACTGATCCAATGGCAGGAGCCAGGTGCTTCTCCTGGTCTCCCATGGGGTGCAGGGCCCAAGCACTTGGGCCATCCTCCACTGTACTCCCGGGCCACAGCAGGGAGCTGGCCTGGAAGAGGGGCAACCGGGACAGAATCCGCTGCCCTGACCAGGACTAGAACCTGGTGTGCCAACGCTGCAAGGTGGAGAATTAGCCTGTTGAGCTGCGGCCCCGGCCCCTCCTCCTCCTCCTTCTTCTTCCGTTACGGGAGGCAATATCACCAGGAAGGCAGGACAGTTTGAGTTAGGGCAAAAATGGAAGCATTGTTCATTTCTGAGGAGTTTGAGAATGGAGTAGCTGTTGACAGTGAGTCCTAAGGACAGTTTGGTTGGAGGGTGGTGAGTCAGATGGGTAGCTGGTTGGAGCCTTAGGGACTGAGGTCCAAGTGACTGATCCATTGTAGTATGAGATGGAGAAACTGGAGCCTGGAAGCACTTAACTATCTGCTTGTTGTTGTTTACCCTCTTGCCTCTTGTGTTCCATTTCTCCATCTCAGTATCAGAAATTTATTGCACATTTTTTTCAATATAGAAAAGTAATTCTATTTTGTTTATCACATTGCTCTTACAGTAATATTACCCAGAAGTTTAGTATAGTAACATCCTTAGAACTACCTATAAACAATGTTGGTGAAGTTAGCCTTCATTTAATCCTAATTAGAATTTGAGTAAAATAGATTTCTTCCCTCAAAATATCTTTACCACAAATTCAAACTGTGAGAGCTATGGATAATTTTAGACAGAAGGAAAAAAGTTTATGAGAAGCTGAGTGCCATTTCTTTGAGGACTATTTATATAATTCCACAATTATTTTTCTCCATACTACTGAAAACTTATTTATTGTATTGTTTATATTCTTTGCAATTTAGCTTTTTTTAATAAAGCTTTTATTTAAATAATATAAATTTCCCAAGTACAGCTTATGGGTTGCAATAGCTTCCCCCCTCCCGCCCATAACTTCCCTCCCACCCTCTACCCTCCCCTTTCCCGCTCCCTCTCCCCTTGCATTCACATCAAGATTCATTTTCAAATCTCTTTATATACAGAAGATCAGTTTAGTACATATTACGTAAAGATTTCAACAGTTTGCCCTCACATAGAGACACAAAGTGAAAATACTGTTGGAGTACTAGTTATAGTATTAATTCAGAATGTACAGTACATTAAGGACAGAGATCCTACATGACTTTTTTTAAAATTCAGTACTTTCGGCAACGTGTTGGGCCCTGAGCGATTGGGTGGGGCTCCCACCATAATTGGCGTCCGCTCTTCCAGTGCAGGCTGGGACCCTGTGGGTGTCAAGTGGAGGTAGCGATGCTTTGTACGTCAGCTCTCACGTGTGCATCTCCTCTCAGAGAGGAGGGCACCCTCTAAAGAGCTGCCCCTAGACAAGGGGGTTAACGGGATCAGCTGCATTGTGTGACTTCACATCAAACATCTGCTAGATGGCCATCATGATTGTGTTCAGTAACAAATTGGAGTCAGGGATAAAGAATGTAGAATGGCCAGGGTTTCTGTGGGAGTCTGTTTGGAAGTTTCCTGTCAGT